>CAJNOQ010001655.1:0-29610 GCA_905250885.1 Didymodactylos carnosus | reverse complement strand
CGAGATGAAATATTTCAACAAAAACGAGCTAGTGCAAATGAGAGACGACAGGAAATAATGATGAGAAATCGACCATCCACAATAGACATTGCAAACCGATTGAAAAAAGTAAAACTTGTTGTATTGACGTTTCTACTATGACATTTGCTTTTCCCGTTTCAGAGAAGTATTAATTATCGTCTTGGTCGAGGCTTTGGAAATTATAATCGTGGTGGAATGGGACGTTTCAATGTTAATCAACGACTTACTGGAACTTCAGGAGTATTACAACGGGTTACTTTAGGAAGAGGACGACGTATGGGTGGCAATTTGTTTTCATCACGAGGAGGAAATCGCAACCCACGTAGAGCTGGACTAACAATTGGTCGCGAACGAACTGGATGTAAGAAAATGAAAGGAAGATTGAAACTATACTTAAGATATGTTCATCTTAATTTATTTAGTACGCACCTTTCGTGGACGATTTAGTCGTGGATTCAATAATAATAATAATTTACAATCAAATCAGAACAATTCAAAACGAAATGGCTTTCAAAGTGGGAGAGGTCGTGGTGCCTCGATAAGGTATAACCTTATACATTCGAATAAATTTCAACAGATTAGCTTTTGATGCCTCTACTAGACCATTTCTTAATGCTTGATCTTTACTATTCCATGCATGAGCTACGATCGGTTCTTTTGAGGAGAGAAATTTAATTAAGACAGTTTCATGGTAGACATAGGAGATTTTTTTTGAATATTTAAATCCTATTTTTCTCTGTTATGCCTCAAATGACGTATTTGTCATGTCGAATTTTGTTCGATGGCGTTATCAATTAGTAGTTGTTCCATTTCAAGTTAACACTTAAAAGGTAGTTGCATAGAGTTACATGTACTTGTTTTGCTAAAAGAGATCAAATGTTTCATGGCTTTATCATCAAGAGTACGCATTTTAACGATTGTACACATTTACTGGTATAATTATGCTTTAAAACTTTTTAATTCAACCAGTTTCTCTATTAAGTTTCCATATAACTTTATGATATTCATGCTTGCTATTTTTTTTAATTTATTTTTCTTCAACTTGTTTAGAAGTTTTCGAGGTAATCGTGGCAATGGAAATAATTCTCGTGGTAATTCAAATCGTGGCGTGGGGAATTTTCGTGGTCGAGGCAGAGGAGCTAAAAATAATGAAAATCAATCAAAAAACAACAACAAGAACAATGATAATAATACGTCTGTTACAAAGGAAAAATTAGATTCTGATCTTGATCGTTATATGTCACAAACAAAAATTGATAACAGTTTTGATATATTAAATTCAAATGGTTCAAATTAAAAATAGTTGTGTACAGTTTGTTTCTATTCTATTCTATTACATTATGCTATTATGCATATTTATAAACAAGACAATTTCTATCTGTTTTGTCTCTATTCTTTTCTCTCAAAAGACAATTTGATATTTAAATAACTAATCTTTTGTTTTTTGCTGCTTCTCTGCAAAGAGTAATTAAACAAACACAATTGTTATTCATTTATTTATTATCATCTATGCATGCGATCTATAAGACTGTACAAAACAATGTTCTTGTTAACATTAACTCAACGATAAACAATAAGTCACAAACAATAAACTATGGTGATTGTTTCTTGTCTTTTTCGTTCAGTTTTTCCGTTGTTTTCGTCCGTCTTTTTTTCGTTGATGTGTAATGAACAAACATTTGAATACGTGCTCCATGACTATTCATTATACAGCATTTACATACACGAACACATCAGAAAAACAACAACACATTATATTGTCACAAATCTTAATTTGTTGATTACATCGTACTCAAAAATTATACTGTTGTTAACGATATAGGTGTATATATACATATATATAAACGGAAGATGTTTTTAAGAAAAACATATTACGTATTTTGTTTTGTTTTATAATATTAATAAAAAGAATGCGTATTTTGACAAAACATATTGAAAATAGTCCAGCAAAAAAACACAACAATGGATATAATCTAGTCCCGTCAGAGATGAATTGTTTATCGAAAATATTATTGAAGATTCAAGATAAAAGGAATAAATTTATATAAAGTTATATAATATTCAGTTGTCATCCTTTTCTTGAAATTATATTTGGTAAACAAACTATTTGGGTAAGATTATTGTTATGTTTAACATAGCAGTTTTGTTTATTAATTTTTTTAAAATGACATAAATTTTGCTCACATAAAAGATGCTTCTATTTTCTACTCAATCTTGCTATACATTCCACTCACACCCCATCTCTGGGTAGAATTGTGCTTAAAGTTTGCTTTTTATAAGATTTATGAAATATTTTTTTTTTGTTTTTATTTAGACTTTTTTGATGTCCAGATACCATCATCACAACATCGTTCGTTCAGTTTCTCTCATTTGTTTATTTCATGTCCTAATCATCTGCTGTATGTACATGAATACTGTTAATCTGTTTTTTAGATTATAGAGATCTGACAACCTCTCGCACTGTGTGTTGTTTTAAGTCGTTCGGGAGCTATTGTCAAAACTTTAATAACAGAGAAAGAGAGAGAGAAAAAAAGAGAAATAGAAAATGTATGAGCAAAACTTATGTTTATAGTATTTAATAAATTGTTACTTAATTATCGTTAGTTTTTCCACAGAATCAAAATATGAAATTGATCCAAACGGTTATGTACTATTTTGTCCGTGTATGGGTGAGTTTAATTCAAATGAAAGACAAAAAGATCTTATTTTATTTATTATTTTTCAAGGCTGATTTTCTAATCAAGCTGCGCAATTTCTTGGTTCACTAATATTTATGCGTATTCTCAATCGTACACTAGTTTTACCACACTGGATGAAATATCCAAGTGCTGGTGAATCACTTCAGATACCATTCGATCGTTATTTTCAAGTGAAACCATTAGAAAGCTATTTAAAAGTTATATTAATGGAAGGTTTATTTTATCTTTTAGGTGGAACATGCAATTATTTCTTACAAAACCAGCCTATTTATATGTGGCTGCGATGATGATCATATGATTGAACAATTTGAGAAAATATTAGAAAAGAAATATGATGTAAGTAATCAAGTATTTTTGATTTAATCAGTTTATTTTAAATATGAGATGTATCACTTACAGTGTTTTTTTTCTTCTAATTTCTAGCTCAAAATAGTAAAATATAATGGTAATGAGAATGTAAATGAAGGAGCTCATATTAATCTTTATATTTTGGGTGTTGTTGCTAATAATACCATTGTTAATTGCCCATCGACATTTCCTGCATTTGTTAAACGTATGCGTGATGTGAATGGAAAACAAACAGCCTTTGGGCTATAGATCCATATGACAAGAATCAACAAGGGCCAATTGAGAATGATAAGTGTAAAACTGAACTTGAATTAAGAATGATGTTCTTTTTTTTCCTACTTTACAGTCCTACACAAAATTATAGAAACGATTTGTTTTTATCGTTTTTTCACTCTATCGTAATTATTGAAACAAAAATCCGACAACTGATGTGAACAACGGAAAGAGTTTTGCAACCAGAAGCGATGTGTGTGCAGATGTCATTAAAACTTGCTGATTAGGGATCTCTAGGAAAGCAGTATCAACTCTCAACTGATTTTTGCACACAACTGAATGGTATAGAACAAACTTTTCTGGACAAAATGAACCGTCTCCGAGCTCTCTACAGCATTTTTACATTATACTGTATTCATTTTACGAAAGGTCTCATTCATTTTCTGTTGTTTTCTTGCCGATTTGACTGATTTTGATGGGTTGGGATCTTCCGTATAATGAATGGACTATACCGTAAGAATGCTGTAGAGAGTTCGTAGACGTTTCATTTTGTTCAGAATCAGTTGAGAGTTGTGAACAAGATTCTCAGTGTTCAGAAAAGTTTGTTCTATACGATTCAGTTGTGTGTAAAAATCAGTTGAGAGTTAATTTTGCTTTAGAGATCCCTAATCAGCAAATTTTTTAATGACATTTGCATACACGTCGCTCCTGGTTCCAAAACTCGTTCCGTTATTCAAATCACTTGTCGAATTTGTTCTAGTAATTACGATCGAGTAAAAAAAACGATAAAAACAAATCGTTTCTATAACCTTGTGCAAGCCGGTGTTACACTCGTTATACTTGTTCTCGTTTTTATATTGTCGAATACATCGAATTTATAGCAATCAACAGTAAAAATGTTTTTTTTTGAAAAAAAAATTTTTTCTTGGTGCAGTCTCTTTTTTTATTTGTTGTTACTTATCTGACAGATACACAAATCTTATGAAATTCGTATTCGTCTTTTTTTTGTTATACATCCCATATTTGGTTTGTAAATCATGAATGATACTGTTTTTCTTTATTGGTTGCTGCAATATTCCTATGTATATTTAAAATTGTTACAGCTTTTTATTGTTGTTGTTATGTTAATAATTCAAAGTAGTTTTTTCAAGTCAGATAGTAGAGAACAATCAATTTTTGTTGTGATTATCGAGCTTTTTTTTGGTGCTTATTTTATTTATTTTTTAGTAAACTGTTCTTGTTATACGAAATGGTGTATACTGTTATACTCATTGACAGTTCAGGCTCAATTAGAAATACTTTACTGTTAATGCAACATTTTCTTGCTCATAATGGTGAAATAATTTTGAAACTGAAATCAGGACGATAAAAATGAAGATATTTATTTACTGTTTTTTGTGTGACAACGAGTGAGAAATTGGGATACTATAATACATTTCAAGAAAGATCGTGCTCAAACAATAACTTGTGAAAAACAAATAACTATACATGTGCCCTTCTTCACAATCCATTTTTCTAATGAACGGAAGTAGGTGATCTTTCTTTTTGTAATAATATAATTCAAGTGAAACTTTATTTCACTGGAATAATCAGTCAAATCAATATGAATTTTAGTTATTTAAAGAGAATGGTCTCAGTTTTAGAAAATATCGGACATCCCTGTCAGCACTGGCTACTTTTTCCATAATGAACAAGACGACATCGAATAAATATTATTAGGCATCTTTTTCTTCTTTCTTCTCTTCTACTTCATGAGTTGTCGTTGTTGCTATTGGATTTATTTTTTCATTCTCATTATCGTCAGTGTCGTTCTGCTTCTGTTTTATTAGTAATAGTGTTGTTTTTGGAAGTTGACGCAATGGTGAAGAAGTTGCAACGGGTGTTAATTTTTCTTTACCATCACCATTTCTTTTTCTTTTTTCTGGTTTTGATATGACACCGTTCATATTTAGGTTATTATTTGGATGAATAAGAGAACTTGTTGTTGTTGGAAAACTGGTTAACGAACTGTCAACAGATTGATGTTTTATATTTTTAAGCTTACTTGAACGATGTTTTTGTACATAATTTTGCTGTTTTGTATTGTCTTTTTCATGACTATGACTGTCTTCTCTCGATTTTTGTCTTTCATGTATAAAACTGTTATCTAATCTACTCGAGTGTCGTCTTCGTGCAGGTGCATAATGAGGAATACAATCATAACCATTCAATTTTGCATAACCGGATGAACCTTTGGTATTAATTCGAAGATAATCATTGGCTACTATTTCTTCTGAAAAGGATGTATTATGCTAAATTGAATACAATAGATTAATGTAATGTTTAT
This sequence comes from Didymodactylos carnosus, assembly GCA_905250885.1. Classification (NCBI taxonomy): domain Eukaryota; kingdom Metazoa; phylum Rotifera; class Eurotatoria; order Philodinida; family Philodinidae; genus Didymodactylos; species Didymodactylos carnosus. Next base: position 24,003 of record CAJNOQ010001655.1, on the reverse strand, counting down.
TATTATTGTTAATTTAAATAGTTACCTGCACTTTTTTTTTTGTTTTTCGTCGAGTTAAAGTTTTTTGAGGACTGTATTCTATACTAAGAGTTTTACGTACAACATCAAGTACCATTGGACTTTGAAAAAATTTTCGTAAATGTGGATCATCTAATGGATCGTATTTTGGAATAATTGGTGCTTGACGACTTTCATTAGCCGATCGAATAGAATCGTTCACAAATGATTCTTCTCTTTCAGATAATTCAGCATCACTTTTATCATTTGAATAAAAGTTCGATGGACGTAATGTAATAGGATAGCCAAACTTCAGTTTATGCATTAATATTGAATTTGAACGTGTTGGACCTCTACTTCCATGTTGATTTCCCGATGGAGACGTCTAAAAGAATAGTAAATGAATAGACTAATTTACTCACAATTAGATCATTGAACTTTTGAAAGATACATGAGAATTGATTAGATCTATAGTAATAAGGCGTTGATTATATCAGCACAGTTGATTTCGATCTGCATAATTTCTCACAAGTTTATTTTAAATCTTTGTTTTACTTACTGATCTACTTCTTCCTAACGAGCCACTATAATTCGATTCGCGACTTCGTGAACGACTTGGTGGATACCTGTGGCTGTTATGAAATGAAACTGATGATTTATCTGTTAAATTCGATATGACACTATTGCCTTGTATACGCATGTGACTTTGTGATGGTTGTTCTTGTCGTTTTTTTATTATTTCACTATGTTTTTTAATAGGTGGCAATGTATTACTCGATTTTGTTGAACGTCTTTGGTCATTTGGATGTACCGATGAAGCATTTCGATTAATACGACGTGTTTTCTTTAAATCAAAATTATTTGGGATTGGATCATATTTATAATTGAGTGTTGCTATCTGCATATTAAATGTTTATTCTAATAATTAATATAGAGACATAAATGATCGACATAATTAATTAAAACAAAATATCGACTACTACAATGTTTTGTTACTATTACATACTGTGTTTTAACATATGACATGCAAAAAAAAAAAAAACACCAAGGATTTTTTTCTCCATCAATACTTGAACAATTTTTAAAATATTTTTAAAATAATTCCATTTTAATAAGAATTTGTTTTATTTTCTTTTCTCTTTTCATTTTCTTTTGTTTATAATGTGTGTGTGCTTATGTGTATCAATATCCTACTATAGACTTTTTAACTCTATTTATGAAGAGAATGTGCATTTTACATTTTTTGTTCTCTCAATATGAATGTTTATTTTCATATTCAGAGAATAAATAACAGATTATAAAGATTTCATCACCATTTAAACTAGTCTTTGTTTTCGATTAATTAGGTTGGATCTTCAAACTATTTCAAGTTGGCTAATGTATTAAAAATCACTGGATATTTAACTAGTGTTCTTGTCTAGGTGCCCGAAAACTTGTCATTTAACCTTTAGACAATATTGGCATGAGTAAAATGATGACCTTTCGTTTGACCCGTTTGTGTGGTTTTTTGTTGTGTTGAGTACGTATATAATAAATAGTCAGACAACATTAGTGTTTCACATAATGTAGTAACTAGAAATAATTTAGAATTAGTTACTTTTTGTGTTTATTTAACCTTCTAGTTTAAAAATTCAGTTGATTCATGCCATTTCTAAAGTATTAGATCATCACATTTTCTTATAAAACAAAAAGGTATAACACAATAAAGAACTGCTGCCATCTTATTGAAAATGAGTTTTCAGGCGTTTTATTCAATGTTTAATATGATGTGCAAAAAAAACAGGTTTTATTCCTCGTAGAATATAAATAACAAAGTATAGAGAATTTAATAAGATAAGAAGATCGAGATCACAAAGTTAAGAAGGTTATTTCAGTTCAAATATGACCTCGTCTAAGAATAAACACTTGAGCAACATCTGTTATCATTATTCATATAAATTAATTAATATTCATACTTCTTTAATGAAAAGCTAGAATAAATTACGTTGGTGATATTTTTCTCAATGGCAACAGATAGAAGAATATTCAGATTAAAAGAAAAATATATTATTCTTCAAACAAATCATATGTCCAAAGACAATTTAATAACAAAACAATAATGAGAAAACAAACAATTTTGTATTGAATCCATCTGTTTTTGTATAATAACAGGTTAGTAGTTAACATTATAACAATCAATGAGTGATAACGGCGGGCGAGAATGGAAGTGTTCGTATGCTTATTCTTTCAAATCCTCATACAGGTAATATCAGTTTGAAGAGAAAAAGTAGTTATAATTGTAATAGAACAAACAGAGGTTAAATATTGAATTATAAATATTTTAAGTTATCATTAAATTATTTCTTTCTTTAATATCTTCAGGAGCATAAACCATTCTAGCTTCGACTAAAATGGTTAGTTTAATGAAGAAAAATTTTCTAATGCATTTAATTCAAATATTATTAACGGTATTCTATGGTATTCTATTATCAAATGGAATATTTGAATATTTAATACTTGGAATATTTGGTTTAACATGTCATATTCGACCAAAATATGATTCAATATTGTTAATTATATTGGGAATTCTATTAATTTTATTTGTTATTTATGCATTAATCGCTATTTGGAAAAATAATATAGCATTATTATTTATTTCTGTTATTGTTTTAATTATTCTGTTTGCATTTACACTAATTAAAAGTATAACAGAAATAAAAGGATTTGGTATGCGACCAACAAGAGCTGAATGGATTGCTATTCGTATTACAGAATTAGTTTTTAGAGTAATTGGTATTAGTGGTTTGGTGTTTTATATAATACGAATTAAACAAGGTCATCGTCTGGATAACTGATAATGATGAAACACGAGATAACATGTGTACTTTTCTTGGTGAAGTCTATTTGTATACCGTTTTTCTCTCTGTTCATCGATAAACACAGAAGCTTTTTAAAACTAATAGCTTTTCACGTGAACATCACAAAAGGAAGCCTATCGTAAACTTTCATCTTTATTGTTGCCATCATTTTCAATAGCGATATAAAAAAAGTAACTCAACCCTCTTTGATTAAAAATCTAACTAAAACACCGGCAGACGTTGTGATAAGACATAGAATACATCCAATAATTACTTGAGATTAAAGACATCATTTTTAATCACGACAACAACAATCTGGTGAATATTTTGACAGTGTTATCCTTATATACACAACATTTCCAGAAATATGTCAAATGTGTTCAATAAAACTTAATATCAAACGAATATAAATTTATTGCAGTGAGGAGAGATGAAACCTTGCCTAGTAGTACTATCATTTTTAGCAGCATATTGTTTACAAAATATGCAAAAAAAATGTGCAAAAGTTAACTCTAGAATAACTATCAATCTTAGTTTTTGTCTTCCATCTTATTCGAAGCCTGATGAATCAATATATGGATCTTATTTGCAAGACCGAAGAAAAAGGCCTTATTTTTACCGTCAAAAGTACGAGCAAGCAGTCATCTCTCCTGTTTCGCTTATATATAAAAAGAACATTAGATTGAATAAAAGCATACTAAAATTTGTTCATTTTTCTCTTATAAAATATTGACATCAATTAGACTGTCGATCCTGATCTTCTCTCATACTCCTATATGGTAGGATCTGTCTTAAAATTAAAACTATTATCAGGAATTCTTGAATAACATTTGACAGTAAAGCGATAGAGGCTTGCGGTCTTCGCCAATTGGAAGTCAGGACCCGATCGCATGGGACTTCAGTGGAGTCCCAGAACAAATCCAGCCATATCCTGAAGCTTTAAGCTTGTTTTGGTGTCTTTGAGTGAATTGTAAATTTTTTAATATTAGGTGAAAACAACCTGGAAACCACGGTTTTTGTAAAAGTCAGTTTTCACCAGATTTTTGGATTCTTTCCTAACAACAAGCATAGCTACGAGATTCAATGTGATCGATTACGTATGTTCCATGCAATCTCAAGATCACCCCAAGTCAACAGATGCTAGTTCTGGGACTCCAGTGAAGTCCCATGCCATGACTAGGCTTGTGACAGTTCACAGTTCCCGTTTTTTCAAGTCGTTAACAGTTCAACAGTTCGCGTTTATTGAACGGGAACGATTTTTCAGTTCCCGTTCTGAACTAGGGACGATTCAGCATTTCACGTTCCTAGAAATGAGGATCAGTTCCACCAGTTCCAGTTCCTGCGAATGGGAACTACAGTTCTTTTTGAACTAGAAACTGTTCGGTATAGCGAAGCTTTACTGCTAATGATTTACTGATTCTCTGTTCATATATTTAACATGTAAGTGAAAGAGAGAGTATTGAAAAGAATATATTCAACGACAGTTAAAAAGGACAGTTAAAAATCCAACTGTAAGACTTAAAGGAAATATGTACAGTAAAATAAACTATAATTCTACAGCTTCTTGAGGATCCCTCATATTTCTGGTATTGTTACCCAAAAGTATCAAGAATTCGGTGTTCGAATTCCATTCCAGTAGCAGGTTGAGGAGGAGGAATTCCTTCAAAGATACCACTTTCGATGCGGTCACACCTACCCGAAGCAAACTTTTGATTTTGCCCTATAGCACAATATTTGATCTGACAAGTTTTTTATTAGCAGAATTTTTGTCTTTTACCGGCGAAAAGTTTGTTTGAGTTCATTCCTGTTCCACTACACAGTTCAGGAGATTGGTCACAAAAAACTGGGGAGTTTGCAGTCCTCTAGTTGGAATAGACGTCTGGAGTACCTTCTTTTCCTAGGCTCTTCTTTTTCCTTTTTTTCTCACATGAGACTACTGTGAAAGACTTTTCTGTAATCTCATGCAAACAATAATTCCTGATAATGCTTAGCACAAAAGATGATGAGAAGATGAACAGTCAGTAAGGCGATACCTGCTATATCCTGATTGGGATATAGAAAAAAATTTTGCTGTAAAAAAGATTCTCGATCGGGATATGTCTCTACACTGGCAGAGAGTCAGTAAATCATAAGCAATAAAGCTTCGGTATACTGAACAGTTTCTAGCTCAAAAAGAACTGTAGTTCCTGTTCGCAGGAACTGGAACTGGTGAACCGTTCCTCGTTTCTAGGAACGTGAACGGCTGAACCGTTCTCAGTTCAGAACGGGAACTGTTTTTCAGTTCCCGTTATCGAGAAACTGCAGTACAAGGAACCATGAACTGTCCTAGGCCCAGCCACGACCGACCTGCTGAAAATCAAAGTCTCGCTAGACTTCCATTTTGAAGAGGATACTTTAGACTACCTACCTATGAAGAAAAATGAAAATATTTTTATTATAAGTTTTTTAGTAATACATAGTTTTCTAAAGATTCTCTGGAAAGCCTACTTGAGAGGAAGATTTTCAAAGTGACGTTGGTGATGAAACGATGCGTTCAGGTCATGGCTTCTAATTGGCGAAGACCGCAAGCCTCTATCGGTTTTCTGTCAAACGTTATTCAAGGTACATCCGAGCTCTTTTTTCCCTGATAATAGGGTTAAAGTAAACTTTAAATACAGGTTAGACATTAAATGCCATGACATGTACTTAACGTCAGTAAGATTTTTTTATCGCTCTCTTTTGTCTACTTCCAAACCGTCTTTCCTCTCGCTTCTTTTGGATACAAATTTTTTCTCACTGATTCTTCCGAAAATCTTCAGAAACACCAGAGTTTTAGGAACAATGGAAAATAGTCGTTCGGACAGTACTTCAGATGCTGAGAATGAATCCAAAGGAAAATGACTCTAATCTCTTATTCTTAAGTGTGGACTTTAGGGGGATTTCTAGCAAAGGAGTGAAAAGAATTTTGTATGACAAGTTTGTTATTAGAGGGTTTTTGAAGAGTTCGTCGAGTAGTAAACAGGATGTGTTTCCTCGAAAATTTGACATAAGATGACTGTACCGAACATCTCACAGTTCAGAGATGGTTGTTAGGAGATGGAACACCATCGTATGGAAAAGAGAGATATGGAACCTGTTCTTGTAACAGAAGACTGAGTTGCAACAGAAGAGAAAATGGGAGGAAGACGATGACGTTATAAATGGGTTCGCTCGTATTTTTGAACTATTTTTCGACTAGTAAGGAAAAATGCAAAAAATGACCGGTGAAATTAGGATATCGGATATCGAACCCAGGCTCCTCGAAATGCCCAAAATTGTACGTTGTAAGCGTGGGTCGCCCACTTTGCAAATAACTGAACCAGAAGCCGGAAACACTTATAGTGCATTTCATGATGATAGAGTCTTATATTCAAATTATTTGTTACACATTTAAGATGTCGTTGCTTTTGTTTCTCGTACACAATAAAAAAAAAGTCATGTTTATCATAATACGAGAAAAATTATCGACAAACATCGAAAAAGATAGGAAAATTAGTGGCGTTATTGTACAGTATAAATGTTACACCACTTTGTCACGGTTGAGCTGGTCTGAAAGAAAAGTTTCCTAATAGCCCAATTTATCGGGGATTTTTATTGCAAAACATATGTAAGTAAAGGAAGACAGAACAAACGCATCATCTGTTTGAGAAATAGTCCGAAGTAAGAATAAAACTCCACATACAGATATATGACTGATTGACTCTCATCTTTTGTCAATTTAGACACGTCTCACTACACAAGACTAGACTCTACATAATTTTTACACATAGCAATGATGATGTATCGACGTCGTAATGTACCAAATATGTATCCCATAAGAAGAGTAAGAGTTCGTGGTCCGCAACAATTTCCTCCTAGGCCACGACCTGTACAGATGTATGCGTCCCCATCCGTGCGAATTTTGCAACCACCCTCGTACACTCGATCGCCACTTTTCTCCGATGATCAAATGGAAGTTCCGGACATGCACATGACGTACTATACCCAATCGCCATTAATCCAACATTATCAAACGACACCGTATGTATTTGAAAGTTACTAATAAAATATCGGATGCAATGACTGATCAGTTGAAATAATATACAATAATCAACTCTTTTCTTAGGCAATGTCATTATCTGTCATCCATGCGTTACACGCAAAAGTTTTTGTTTTTGTAAAAAACAATTTTTAATAGAAAAGTTATTGCTTCAACCTGTATACAAGCATAGTATTCGCTGAGAAAAACGGATAAGGTTTTAACTCATCGCAAATTTTCTGAATTGACATAAGACAAGACAATCAATATAAAAATCGCCTTGAGCAGAAAACGTTCAAAACTCTTGTCAATTCGAGCGAGAGCTTTTGATCAAATGTTGTTTCAAGATTTTTAAAGTTTTTCTCCGTGGATTTACGACTCAAAGCTTCACATTTTCACTTCTGAAGTCTTTTTATTCAAGCTACAGAAAAGGAAAACTTTCACTTATTTGGTATGATGATATTATTTTTTGACGAATAAGAATTAGCAGTATCGAAGTCTTTCATTCAATATCTACACAATATCAGTAAGGACTTTGGCACGTGTATGGTGATCATAAACCTCTAATTTATCAATCAGTCAATCATACCTAAACTACTGTAGTATTCCGTCAAGAGAATGTATACAAACCTCAATTGATCTATATCCCATTCTTCTTCTACATTATTTTCAAATCAATTCTTTTTTAAACTAAGTCAACAATTCTTATATCTATCAAAATAATAAATCTACACATCAGAAACATATTTCTCTATTACGGCTGAACAAAAACTAACTTTCATCACTAAAATCATTTGAAGAATTAGTATCAAGTAACCGTTTTAAGACAATCATTTCAGTTTCAACGAATCGTATGATCACACTCCTAAACCAAATTTCTATACTTGAACACCAATCGCTACTATTGCATAAATCATAAACAAATAGAATTAATATTCGACTTCAAATAGGGCATAAAACTATGTTGATATTGTAAAAAGCTGATGGACAAGTGGCTTATGTTTTAATTTAAACTAGAGAACATATTTTAATTACATAACCTTGTGAATCAAAAATCTTCATTACCGGAATCTACTCACAAGAGTAAACTGGCAAAGATAATTATCAACAGACAAAGAATCTTCACTGAAGATGTATTTCAACGCATTCAAATTGTAGATCTGCGAACAGTCATTCTTTTATCTCTTTAAATTGAAACAATTTACGTTTTCCTTGTACAAATACACGCACAAGATTGTTTTTTTTCCCGTTCTGTACACTCTCCTACTATGTCAAACGTATGTCAAACCTATGCTGTTCACCCATTTTGTTTTACAGTCAGATATATTTATAAGCAATACATTTTTCATCAGTTTTATAACTCTGATTCCTCATCATAAACGCATAAATCTTTCGCCTTTTACTAAAGATTTCCGTGGTGAGGAATAATACAATGAGTCTTAACGACTAATTTTTTTCTGCTCGTACAAAACGGGCTTTTGATAATTTAAAGTGAAAAGTTTTGAGTTGTATTTAGATTAACTTCTAACTGACGAAGTATAGTTCTTTTACAACTGTATAAAATAAGATGAGATAGAATGGGACAGCATATTTTGTAAGAAACAAAATAAAATAAGAGATAGTTTTGAAGCTGATACTATTTTGCTTAGGGGATGCACGGAACGTTTCAAAAAAATAGAAGAAATGATTCACTTTTTGCATGACCTTTCAGTCACCTATTTTGTTTTACAGTCAGATACATTTATAAGCAATACTTATTTCAGTTTGTATTTAACTCTGATTCCTCATCATCAAACGAATAAATCTTTCGCCTTTTACTAAAGATTTCCGTGGTGAGGAATAATACAATGAGTCTTAACGACTAATTTTTTTCTGCTCGCGTAAGGTGGGCTTCTAATAAAATGAAAATCCGTTCGGCAAGACAGTATAATGTGAGAGAGAGTAAAAGAGATATTCATTCGCAGCGACGTTACTCTTCATTTGCTCGAGCATGAAATGGTAATTGTTATTTTGAACAATATTCACGCGGACTACAAGTGTTACTCAAATCCTCCATGCGGCCACCGACAGAGACTAACAAGTCTAGTTCAAGTATCATTATTGTTGCTTACTTAATGCCTCATTCGACAAGCTTGATTGCGAGTTCAACAAAATAGACAAAGGTGAAAAGAATGTGACTTAAAACTATTAGTTTATTGTACGATTGTGTCTGATGGCTCCTGCCGTTACAACAACAACTATACCGTTGTTCACTCAAGTTTTAGCAAAACCTGGCTGCGCTTAGAATCACAGAAGATACGAATAGTTTCCTGCACTAGTTAATCTGCTGACGAAATTATGATAAAATTAAGAAAATAATAATCCCTCTTATAGGTATGTGTCTTCAAATATATCAGATATCGTAGAGAATACTAATTTGTATATACTCAAAAAATATGTTTTGGCGATTGGTTCAGGAATAGTTGATTTATAGCACTCTGAAGTTTGTTTTTGCCAGAAAAATTCTTTGGTTTTTCCCAAGTATATATCGATCATAAAAAATTCAGAAAAGTATCTTTTTTCATTGAATTTGTCGACGCTGTAATGATTAAACACGTTAAATTGAATTTTTAGCGATCAAAGTGCTTATATTACGCTAGTCAATTAATCACATGACAGAATGAGCGTCTCAATAAGCATGATATATAAAAGAACTAATGTTGTTCGTCTAAAGTTGATTATTCTTAGAATCCGAGAAAACCGCCGATAATTCTCTTCTGACGTGTGATAAAGGCAAATGGAAATGACTATAACTGTCGTTTAACTTCTTTGTGTCCCTTGAATTTCCTCATAAAAAGTCGTGTAATGGGTATAATATGTATCTTACCATACGCCGATGTAACATGAAAAACAATATGCTTAGAAAAAAATTTTCTTCATGAAAGTATTAGTTTAGTATCCCGTCACAAGTCAATCTAGTGTTGTTTGTTAAAATCATTTGTTCTGACCACATTAATATTTGTACTTTTATAACAGCAAATATAGAATTAAAGATCAGACATGAGACACAGAAATGTAGAGATAAAGAGAAAAAAGTTCTTATAGAATGAAATGAAGATCATTAAAAAATAAGCCATTAGGAAAGAATACAGCCAAGCTCCTAAGTAAAAAAAAATAAACATTGGGAATATACAAAAAAAGTTTAAGGAACGTGTTCGATACATATAAACAAAACAAACACTGGTGTACAAATCAATTAAGATCATTACAATAGAGAAACAACAACAATTTAATTTCAAAGTAAAAAATACGTCGTTTATGTTTATGCAAACAATCGATCGCAAGCAATAGAAATGAGGTGAAAGAAAAAAATTTGCTTCTGCTATATGGCACAACAATTGAGGTTTGAACGTTTAAGAAGAAGTTCAGATTCATCGATCTGACGTTGTGTTATGAACCCATATCTGTCGATACATACATAAGTTGATTAAGTTAAAAAATGTGAGAGAAAAAACAGAAAAATCGAAAACAAAATAAATTTGCAAGTATTTTCTAATCACTGAACGATTTTCATGCACAAGTAGGAAAAACATACTACTGCCAAAAATCTATTGTTGCTGTGTTTGTGAGTGTCGTTGTGGACAGCGGTAAGGATGAATTCCAAGATGGTATAGATACATTTGTGGGAAGAGTTGGTAGACCAGATACCAAAGCGGTTGTTGTTGGTGTTTTTCCATTGGTAAATGGTTGCATATGGCGAAATTGCATATTTAACTGAAAAATATGAAAATTTCATATATAAGCTTTGGTTATAGCACGCAACGCCATTAATTCATACCTGTTCAGTTGTATAGTTTTGCATTGGCGACTGTAACGTTGGACTAGTCAGACCATTTACTTTTGACAACATTCCTTGTGATGAGTACATTGTTTGCTAAACAATTATAAATAACAATACACATTTTGTATCTTAGAGATACCCATTGTTTTAGTCAAGAGAGAAAAATAGCTACCTCACGCTGAACAAGGAATATTACTCGATAGTGTCCTACTTGGCGAAACCTTATTTCTCGCTGAATTATCTGTTGCCTAGATAAGTTCATAGTCCTGTGATAGCAATAATAAATATATTTCGACTGAAAAGCCCAGCTCTACTTTCATACAGTTTCACTATAACAGCTATTAACTCTATTAAGATAAATAGCACATGTTATATCGTACTGCTTTGCGAAGGGTGCATTCTACTTACTTGGGTCGAGAAAGGATATGGTGAAAAGTTCGTTTGTTGTCCACTATATGGGATTGATGCTGAATGCTGATGATGAGCATGTTGTTGTTGTTGTTGTTGTTGCTGCTGTTGTTGTTGTGACTGATTATTAAAAGGACGTTGTTGATGGAATTGTGGTCGACTTTGAAATCCGACTCCACCAGGTCCAAATGACGATGACGCTTGCATTACAGTAGCTATGAAAGACAAATATGTGCGTATTATGTAAAAATACTGATACGACATTGTAAAAAACATACGAGTGCTTGGTGATAAATGATTTATAGTATTTATATGGTGAGATGGGATATTTGATGTTATTGATGATTGTGGTATGTTGTATAATGCAAGAATTTTATCCTTTGTCAGTTGTGTATTATTAGAATCAACATCATTTGTTGTTAGTTTATCATTCGAAAATGCCGCTTTTAAATCTAGTTCCAAATTGTTTGTGTTAGCTGTTGTGTCTGATTGATTAACTGCTAATGAATTATTGATGTTTGTAGGGTAAGTATGTGATGAAAATAATAAGTGAAGTGGATCTAAACTGTCACTATTGGACGAAGAGGATGGAATGATTTCACTTATTTCATCTAAATAAAAATAAATAAGGGTTAGAAAATAAAGAGTCATGTCTAAATAATCGATAGCAACAGGAGTAGCCCTACTACAGAATAAGATTTAGTCTCGTAAAATATCATTTTAACTTCTTCAACCAACTTTTCTTCAGATTGTTATTATTTAGAACTGGTATGCGTAACAGGATCAAAACTGTATTTACCTAATTTAACCAAATCTTCAGCAACATGATTTGACGTATCTTGATCTTGATTAGAGCGTTCAACCTGTGTTGGTGTTGATACCTTACTAACAGCATTGATTCCTGTCGTTGGAGCGACATATGGTTTCAGTTGAGGAATTTGTCCACTAACAGCTTTTTCGAACTAGGAAAAAACAACCACAAAAAGATTCATAATGCCACCCCCAAATACAAAACAATGTCTTTAGCAGCTGAGATAACTCACTTTATCATTTTCTGGCTTTTTTTCTGTACGTCGTTTTTCTTCTTTTGGTTCAGCATCAAGAAACTAAAAAAATAATATAATAAGAGATGAGAATCAATAAATTCATCAAAATAAGAATACATTTTATAATATCAAAATAAATCCTTGATTTTGCTTTAAACGAGCAGGATAGAGCTAATGGATATAATTACGAACAACAACAAAACAACAACAAAAGCATATTTACATCAGGCGGTACCGTAATATTGGGTGGAATCCATTCTTTTGCTATCCATTTTCGTTGTTCATATTTGGCACGAATAAATGCTTCCAATGCACTGTAGTACGTTGTCAATGAAAATAGTAAATCTAGGTCGTACAAATACATGCAGTCTTACAGAAAAAGGATACGAATCAGCTTGTGGTCGTCGAAATCCATCCGGTAAATTTGCTTCATAAACAGCTCGCGCTCGACTGTTACCCATTGCTTGCATCGACTACAACGAAGAAATTAGAAAATCAATTTATGGTATCCATATTGATCAAACTTACAGCAATCTGTTCCCCTGTCCATGAATCCAAATTAACTGATTTCACTTTCGATATATGTACACCTAAATTTCTATGAAATCCAGCACAACGTATACAAAAAAAGATGCCAATATTCCATGATGCCCATCTAGGACCTAGGAACAGCAATATTTAACAACATGTAAAATATTACAGATTTTTCATACTTTTTGCATCGCAATCAACGCAATATTTATTATCTTCTTCTTTGAGCATACTACTTAATATACTCTGGTATTTTTCTTGCATTTTTGATTGTTTCTCTCTTTCGGATCGCGACATGGTTGTACTTCTTTAGGCTTCTCTACAGAGAAAAGAGGACAACTAACGAAATATTATAAGTTACAGCAACACGATAAAAACTAATTATCTGTTCTGAATGATGCATTAAGTTAACTTCATCCGATATGAAGAACATCATCATCAATAGATAATCAGACAGATCTAACTTCAGACACTTTTGTGTCAGAACAAACTCTTCTGAAAGTTTATAACGTTTCTGTTACAGTTTTTTATCTTCATACAAAAGTGGAAAAGTGGGAATATCTTATTTAGCTTTACCGACTCATGTCATTTGAAAAAGATTTGTTGCGGTATGTGCATGTCTATTAGACAACCTTTAGAAATGAAATGAAACAAACGAGTCTCGGATTGGTTAAACCAAAAGGCATACCGATTGGTAAGAACATCTCTAGCAGTTGGAATCTTACAGATGTCGTTGATACTATTTTTCCTCTTAAAACTGCGTTAAAATAATTCAGTCTCAGGCGATAGCTCGCTGAAATCAAGTATAAAAATATTGTTATTATAATCTTGACGCTGAATACTCTCTTTATTTGTGACGCATTCTCAACACTTCACACATGTTTTTCGTTGTATTGATGACTGACCTAACGAAAATCAGCAAGAGTTATTTACTTCTCTAGTTTCATGTAAGGACAAAATTTCTGTCTTTTTTTATCCCCGTTTGAGTAAAATTTAGCTGCCTCTGTACTTGCAGTCTGAAATCAAACTTTTAAGAATACGTGAGTGGAAGCTCTTGTTGCCAATGATCGTTAGAACAACAAAGTGAGATATCAGGCGAAGGATGGAGCCAAACTAGGTGAAACATTGTGAGTGATTTGCATATCGCTCCAGCTTTGTCTATACAATTTAAATTAAAGATCGTACTATTATTAAGATGCACAGTCGTAGCATCTCGCTCTAATATTTACTCGGAAATTACCAGTAAATCATTTTAGCTACCTGAGATCATTGTCCAATTTTATTGTGGAGATTTGCATTTGCTAAAGACTCCGTTTTAGATGTTTTCTTCAAGTATGAACAAAGTTTATTATACCATTTTGAAAAAACCGTTTCATATTCCTAACAAATTTAATTAGAACTTATATCGTTTAATAACGCTCGACCGTTTGGTTTATGAGAGCATGGAATACGAGAGATAGCAAAGTGACAATATAGTAAAGCACTCAGTTTAACAAATAATAACACAACGTGATGTTAAAACACCTCTACGATTTACTTGAACAGAAATCTATGAATTTAGAGTACATGGCAAATATCATCTTCGAATGCAAGAAGTTTATGAAAAATAAGAATAAAATTAAAACATGGATGGGTACTTTTATGACGTATTCTTAGTAGACACATACAGACAACTAAAAATCGTCGAGTGTTCGAGGATTGTTACGAAGCTACACAGAAATTGTCCAGAATTCAACAATGAATTGAATTCATCACCTCAGAGACGGAAACTATTGGTGTGCTAACTAAACTAACGAGTGTGATTCGCATTTTTAGTTTTCTTTTTCATTGAGAAAAAATTGTTTTCATTTTTCTCACTTAGTTATGATCTGACTCTTTTTCCTATTGCTCAACATTATTTACGTTTAGAAAACTGATCTCTAGAATTGAAAGAACACAAAGTTCGTGTAACTAAACTAGGATATAATGCTTTTTTCAACATGTGCTTTCTTTTTCACTTCTTTTATTATTAACACAAAAGCTCACGTAGTTCTTTTAATCTTGCGAGATTACTAGTATAAACGCTAAATGTCGTACTTTAGTTTCAGTGTTTTTTCAATTTTAGATTCGTCACCAGATCTAAAGTAGTCGTGATTGTTTCTATTTTAGATTATCATTCAATATGTCTGCAGATAATTATAATAGTTTTGATTTGATAAAAACAATAAATGAAGAAGAGGTAAGTAGTATAGTATATTAGTAGTATGATCAGCACGATATAATCATGTTCCTGTATTCAAGGATGATGTACCAGATTTAGATGATGATGATCAGGAAGACGACGACAATAATGATGATGGAATGGTTTGTATATTGAATACATTGTCTTTTAATATTATTTGTTGATGCTTTTTCTAGCCAGTCCGACGATCTTCAAATAAAAAAAAGAAATCATTGGATTTTAGTGAACACTTTCAATTTGCATTAGTAAATATTTTTTTCTAGAGTAAAATAAACTTTTCTCAAATATTAATCAATATTCTTCACCTTTTTTAGAATGATTCTGATAATGATGAGATACCTTTTAACGAAGATATGAAATTACAATCGAGAGGACAATTGTCTACGATTGATGAAAAAATTGCCTTGTTAAGAAACAAGAGAAAAAAAGTTAGTTCTATTTTGTCGCAAACAATCTATGTGATTGATTATTGTTTGTACATCCTATATTTCAGGATAAAAAATTATTAAACGGATCTCAAACAGAAACGAAGAAAACGGATGATAATACGACGAATATAGATGATACTACGACGAACGTAGAAGATATAGAAGATGAATCATATGAGATGGAAATGGAACAACCAGTCAAAGATAAAATGAAAATTAAACAATCGAAGAAAAAAGCTGCAAAGAAAAAGGTTTTTGACAAACTTTTAAAACTTAGGATAAACAAATTACTGCGAGCCTTCCTAACAGAAATGCTTGATGTCAACTTCATTGTTTAGAGAAAAAGTCAGTTGTTTCTGTATTTTAGAAAGAAGAAGATGAATATTTTGAAGAATCACCACCGTTTAATCCCGATCAAGTGTTTTCTGATATGAAAATATCTCGTCCATTATTAAAAGTACTTGCAGGATAGTAATTGTTTTTTTCTAATAGAGTCATATGTCTCTCCATATTTTTTTTAGGCTTTAGCGACAATGGGGTTACATTCTCCAACACCTATTCAAGCAGCAACAGTTCCACTTGCATTGATGGGTCGTGATATTTGCGCTTGTGCCGTCACTGGATCTGGTAAATAACAGATGATAAAAAGAAAAAAACGTTAACTATCACTCTTTGTAGGAAAAACAATTGCATTTGCTTTGCCTGTCTTGGAACGTTTATTATATAAACCTCATCAAACCGCACCATCTACACGTGTTCTCATATTAGCACCAACACGTGAACTTTGTGTACAAATACATCAGGTGTTTCGAAAATTATCACAATTTTCTCATAATATATCCGTTTGTCTATCAACAGGTGAGAAATTGGATAACGGAATATTTTTAAGTCTCAATGATGATGGTGCTTTTTTCCTCCTTGTTTTAGGTGGTCTTGATCTAAAGTCCCAAGAAGCATCATTACGTTTACAACCAGATATTGTCATAGCCACACCTGGCCGATTGATTGGTAATAGGTTTTGCTTCTACAAATTATTAATAGAGTAGTGATTATTTATCTTTTTTTGTCTAGATCATATTCACAATTCTCCTACATTCACATTAAATAACATTGAAATATTGATATTAGATGAAGCAGATCGGTATGTTTTGTCAGTCTATAGTATTATTCAAAAATTTAATATTCTGTTTTAATAGAATGTTGGATGAATATTACTTTGAACAAATGAAAGAAGT
The DNA here is from genome assembly GCA_905250885.1 of Didymodactylos carnosus. Lineage (NCBI taxonomy): Eukaryota > Metazoa > Rotifera > Eurotatoria > Philodinida > Philodinidae > Didymodactylos > Didymodactylos carnosus. The sequence continues at coordinate 7,444 of CAJNOQ010001655.1, read as the reverse complement.
AATCAATAATTGTTCACGGACGCGGCAAACAATGTTATTTTCAGCAACAATGACAGATCAGGTACGATTGATACTTTGAATCTTACTGAAATAAAAACATCATTAAATATCGTCAGATACGAGTTCTTTGCATATCACAATTTGATGTTTACATAACATAGTCAAGGTTATATTTAATATGTTTAGATTAAAGATTTAATTCAAGTTTCATTGAATAGACCAATTCGATTGTTTATCGATGATAATAAATCTGTTGCTCCTTACCTTCGTCAAGAATTTATTCGTATTCGTGAACATCGTGAAGGTGATCGAGAAGCAATTATTGCTGGTAAGACAAAAATCTCAACGTTTAAGTGACTTCTTTTTTTGCAATTCATTTTTGTCTCTATGCTTAGCTTTATTAACTCGTACATTCCGTGAACGTGTTATTGTATTTGCTCAAACAAAACGTCAGTGTCATCGAATGCATGTTATGTTAGGTTTACTAGGTTTGAAAATAGGCGAGTTACATGGTGATTTATCTCAAACACAGGTAAATGAAATAGGAGCAATTAATTAAAATCCTAGTAGTCACGCACTTCGGTCTCTCGTTTTTATAGAGATTGGATACATTAAAACGTTTCAAAAATGAAGAAATTGATATATTAATTGCCACAGATCTCGCTGCAAGAGGTCTTGATATTGAAAATGTTAAAACAGTATGTTTTCATTCAATATTTTCGTTTAACTGATTTTTACGTGTATCTTATTTTAGATTATTAATTTTGTTTTACCAAATACTCTTAAACATTATATTCATCGTGTTGGACGTACAGCTCGTGCTGGTAAAACTGGAAGATCACTCTCATTAGTAGGTGAAAATGAAAGACAAATTATTAAAGAGATATTGCAAACATGTAAAGTTCCAGCAAAAATGCGTATTATATCTCAAGGTAAATGCGTGCGAACATACATAGTACTGTTTAAACTCATTTGAAGACTCTTCCTTTTTGAAAAAAGGAGAGTCTTTAAATGAGTTTAAACAGTTCTACAACCTTCCTCTCTCGTAATCAATTTCGAACATACATAGTTTGAATAATAATATTAATTTTAGTTGATCTTGTTTAGAGGTTATTCAAATGTTTAGAAATAAGTTAAATGAACTTGAACGGGACATTGAAGAAGTATTAAAAATGGAATATGGAGAAAAAATGCTTAATTCTTGTGAAAAACAGGTACGATGCGTGGCAATATTTGACATCATTCAATAATGATTGTAGTATGTACTGCTCTTCTAATTTAAGCTCGATAAAGCTCAATCAAAATTGTCGAGTGAGAAGAAACAAAATGGTGAAGGACAGCCGGTGAATGATCGTGAATGGTTTCAAAATCGTGCTGATCGACAAAAAGAAAAGGAAACATTACGTTTAGGTAATCATAGCAAGAAAAAATTATCAAAACAAGAACGTGAACAAATGAAAAAGAAAACATCGTCTAGTAAAACGGTATTACAAATTAGTCTTATATTATCACTTCAGAACAACTATATTTATCACTTTTTTTGTCTATTAGGCTGAAGGTCGTGCAGAATTTGAAATAAACAAGGTAGCACAATTTCAAATACGTGAAGCTAAAAAAGCACAACGTTCAAATCGTTTATATGCCTATGAAGATAAAACATCATCAAATAAAAATACTAGGAAAAGTGAGACATTTATTGTTCGTTATCTCTTCCTATTTTAATTTTATTGAATCTTTTCTAGTGCCAGTAAAACGACGTCAGCCATCATCGTCATTTGCTAGTGAATTGACTCGTGTTAATAAAACAAATAAACCAACAAGAAAACAGTAAGAATTTCTTTCCTTCCATGATTATTATTGTACATCAAAAAAATATTCGTTCTAGATCCAGTTCTGGTCAACGACCAGCAAAAAGATCTAATTCTGGTCAACCACCAGCAAAAAGAAGGAGAAAACAATGATTTACTTATGGTTTTGTTTTGTAGAAAATATAGTACATATTCAGTCATTATGTTTTTGTACTTTGTTATTGTTATTTTTCATTTTCGAAATAATATTATTCGATATTTTTGTTTTGTTTTGTACTTTGGCTTTTTAATATTGAATTCAGTAAGGATATTTACTAAGGGAGAAAAGAGAAACTTTGAGCTTTTCAGCTTTTATGGATTTATGTCATATTATAGCTACTCAGATAGACTTGAAAGTTCATAATTGGAACTTGAGTCTGGCTTTTTGTTGTTTAAGTTGACACGACTGACAATCGAACTCTGTATAATCTTTCCTATTACTCGTACTATAGACTGATGCACTAGTTCAAGATAGAAACAAGTTCCAGTATGGGAGAGAAATTAAACTTATCCATTTTTTTTAATGAAACAAATTTAGACAACGTAGGACTTTGCCTACAGTTGCAATAAATTTTTATCACTTCCATTTCAGATATAAAAAAACAAAAATGTAATACATCGGTGGTCTTTCTATTTTGTCATTCAGGTTTGTATACATGTTTTTGTTCATTCTCTTGTGAAAATAACTTTATCTTAGAAAGATTAGTACATACTTATTTGAAATCCATTATCTTTTTGTGAGAAGAATTTACCACAGTATGAGTGAAACTTTTGTTTATGTACGATCGAGGATACTTCATAATTTCTTCTGTTACATCGTATTTTTTTTTTGTTATACATAAATCATCGCAAGAATATCCAAGAAAATAGTATCTGGAAAATATTATTTGGTTTATTTTTTAAATGGCGTCACGTTCATTTCTATTACGTGCTAAACATACCATGAATAGTGTGCTTTTTTATTTAGCTCCCCACATACACATGCTTTTCTACAGTAACAACTATATTTACTAAAAGTATTTCAAAAATTTTTACCTTTACATCAAATTCAGATTTCGCACTTATAGTTCTAATCATTCAGTATAGGATAGTATAAAACAGTGTAAGTTACCTGGTTTAAATTCTAAATATATTCTCTGTAAATATTTGTCAAATATAATAAATACACTGTTTTTCATACATTTTGCTGTTGCTTATTTATTGGACATGAACGAAAGAAAAATTTTATTTTGAAAAGAATATAAAAATGTCATGTGTAAAGCTGTTTCTATAAAATTCAAATTTTTTTATAAGAACAGAACAAATCATTGTAAAGTATCGTTGAAAAAAACTATTCATTAGACAGTATGATTGTGTCGAGGTTTGTTTTACACATAATGAATAATAATATTGATCCTAAAATAAAGAAACTTAGTGGAATTCATTCTTATCTCAAACGTTGTACAAATATTCTATATCTATATGTCTACTACATCTATAAAGTCAGTATCCCGATGCATCTTTTCTGAATAAAAATCCCCGATTTTTCGCATATATTTATCTTTTTTCAATTCCTTATCAGTTTTTTACGTAACGAATGGGATATTCGAAAGCAGCACGTCAACTGTATCAAATAGTGTATAGAACAGCATATTTTTAATGGAAAAAGTCATCGGAATTTTTTTTATTTCCCGTACGATGAATTTTTGAAAACGTGTAATCTTCGTTTCTGAAACTTTTCTGACGACTGACGTACACTGATAATCCCTAAAAGAAAGTTTAATTACAAGAAAGTCTGATGCTGGCATTACAAGCCTAAAATCTCTACTGTAGTTTGCGTTTTGGACGAATTGCGAAAATAGATGGAGGAAAACCAGCGAGAACGATATCTACGGTATCTCTTTCCATTGTACTTTACTGAAAATAATGATTTGCATTTCCTTTTTTGTACTATATACTAGCTTTCTATTGTATGCTTCATGTAATAAATTTCGATTTGTAGGAAAAAAGGCACCCGTCGAAATGAGAGATTAAAATCTATATGAATTTCGTGTTTTGACAGGCACAATTTAGTCAGTATAAGGTGATTTTACTACGTTTGAACTGTAATTGCGATCTTATTTATTTGATATTGTCATTTTTTGCGTAGATAGAAGACTTATTTATTCATGTGAAAAACGTTAAGCCCCTCTCTTCCCGTCAGAAATGTCAATTTTCATTAAAAATATCGTTTTTTAGATAACTACATGGTTTAATAGCGTGAAGTATTCTCTTTCGAATGCACTAAGTTCTATGTCCTGAACTAGGCTTTTTGAAGATTTTTCTGGAAAGTTTGTGAACACCCTACTGTAAAATGTATAGTGTACTTTTAGGTAAAAAATGTCTTCGCATACACATGCGGGACAGGTGCGAGCATATACGCATTCAGCATGGACGAAACCTATAGGGATATATAAAGAGAGAGTGTTTATTAGAATATTTTTTGACTTTTGACGCTTGCAATTATTTGGAAAAGTAAAATATAAAATATCCGGCTCTGTTAGCCTAAAATTTCGCCATCATACTTTGGCATACTTTGGCAACATCCCCTAAAATGTTTGTCAAGATCAGGTTTTACTTTCGGAGATGGGTTCCTGACAGAACCGGAGGCGGAGGAAGCGTTTAAAAAAAAATTTTTGTTTTTGTTTTCTCGCTTTCCTTCTCTCTGTCAATTGGTATGTCAAAAGAATCTGAATTGTCATTTGTTCTGTTAGTAGTACAATCCGATAAAATTAGTGTCTCTTTAGTGTTTAACACCTAGAGGTCGTTCTAAAGAAAACATTCATTCTCCTGTGCAATTGATAACACGTGGAGTATCATATACTCATTATATATATATATATATATGGGATGTATAAAGTAAAGTTTCTTGTTTTCCTTTATTTTTTTTCCTCTTCGTAATACTTTATGAGGTATTCTTTTTCATTTTTTTCTGCCTATTTTGTGGTATGTTAATAAAATGTGTACAGCATCCTATTTACAAATTTTCAAGACTAGTATTTTTCGACAATATTACATTCTGTTTACTTATAGACACGTACATTCATGAATAAAAGTACTTAAATAATAAATGAAAAACAACAAATTGTAATGATCATCTAACTATTTATACGATGCCTGGCCTAGTAGAAACCATGACTAGTAATAACAGTCAAACAATAGATAATGACAGTCAATTTAATCAATTTTATTTATCCGAACTAAGTCGATTTAAATCATTTGCAAGGTTTGTATGTTTTAGTTATTATTAACTTTCTGTTTTATCATGAATTATATTGTTTGTCTGTAGTTTACCGATATTTCCATCATTAACACGTCACCAACTGGCAATAGCTGGTTTTCATTATCGAAACGAAAAAATTTGTTGTCCATCATGCGGTGTCTCAATTAATATTGAAGATTTAGATGTTAATAAAGAATATGAATCAAATTATTTTCGAAAACTTCATCGTAAAAAAGTTTCACAAGTTGGTATTCGATGTTCATTTTTATTAGAAGAAACTGGACAAAACATAAATGATTTATCTCCATCGCTAACTAATGATCGACCACCTGAAGAACCAGAGTATGCAAATTATGAAAAACGTTTGGAAACATTTTCATCATGGCCACATCGGAATAAGGATGAAACAGAAACGTCAAAAACATCCTATGTTACACCAGAAATTATGGCAAAATTTGGCTTTTTTTATTCAGGTTTGTACTTGTTTCGATGGACTAATAATTAAAATGAACGTTAAAAATATTTCATATTTAGGTCCGAATGATGGTGTCACTTGCTTTACTTGTGGTAATATTTTGACGGATTGGACAGAGGCAATTAAATCCAAAAATGAAAAAATCGTACAATTAGAACATGCACGTTTTTTTCCAAATTGTCCATTTATAGTGCATCTTGCTGGTCCAAAATATACAGCCAGTGCCGGGTTTTTTCACGTCGTATCGATGAAAGGTATCGTTGTTTCACTACAGTGTTAGACACTTTGAATGTTTTTTCTCTCTTTTTTCTAGAGCGAACACAGCGTAATCCAATGTCACAGCCAGTTACTCCAATTTTATGTCCTCTAGCTGTGAGACCGTTACAAGAAATATCCATACCAAAATCGGTTGAAGAATGCATTTTAACTTACAATGATTGGCCATCAAATGCTCCTGTACAAGCAAAGGCATTAGCACAAGCCGGTTTTTATTATGTTGGTAAAGATTTAGAAGTTCACTGTTACAAATGTGGTTTAACTGTGGGTGATTGGCGATCGGGAATGACCGCGATTGGTACACATCGAAGGCGTATGCCATATGATTGTGAATTTATTCGAGCTATTGATAGTACAAGAGTTGGAAATATTCAATCGGTTAATGAAAAATGGAGATTAGAAACATTAGCTGGTTATTCATTTGATTTTGTTAGATCTTCTTCATCATCACGTCCAACAACAACGAATTTTGATGAACAGGAAAATAGACAAACACGTGATAGCGAGGCTGATAAACTTTTATGTCGTGAATTAGCTGCTTGTGGATTTTATCGTATAAAAAATAAGAAAATAATACGTTGTGCATTTTGTGGTGTCACTATTGAACCAAAACCAAATCAGTCGATCATGTCACAGCATCGAGCAAATGTCAAACAAATAGTTTTACCATCAGAACAACATGATCATTTACAAGTTCAATCACAATATCATTCTTCTGTGGATTGTATTATGGTTCGGTGTCAATGTGCAGCCAATATTCCTATAGAGCATAGAGCAATGTTTCCAGAATATCCAAAGTATCGATCGATTTTTGATCGTTTAAAAACATTTCAAGAGAAAAAATTAGAAACATTATATGGATTTTCAATACGAGAAATTGCTGATGCTGGATTTTTTCTTGATGGTAAATAGTAGATGAAATTTTGAATGCATAAAAATTCTTATTAATTTGTGTTATATTGATTCTAGCTGAAAAACATTTACGTTGTTTCCAGTGTGGAAATTCTTTACCAATAAATGCAAAGAAAAAACGTGAAAAATATTCAGAATATAATATTCAACAATTACATGCACATTTCTATCCAACATGTGAATATATTAAAGAATTACTTGGTTCAAAATACATTGCTCAAGTTTTACATGATTTATATCGATCAAGTAAGACTATTGTTTATTTCACTAATGGCGTGTCTATTATCTTATGATGATTCAAATTTTTGTTTAACCCTTGTACTACTAATCAGGGTCCAAATGGACCCTGTTCTCGGAAAAATGAAAATAAAATGAAAATATTTTGTTCAGAGCTCCGGTTTTCGCCATGCGAAAGAGGAGACTTGAGGGCATATTTTCACAAGCAAAATTATTTTCAGAAGAGTTTTCTAAAACAGGTTTTCTAGGAGATCTTTGAAAAATCAGGTCGTATGTCAGACTTTTCCAATAGGATTGTATTGATTTTTTTTCATGAGCTGATAGCCCGAGATGTTTTCTTGAAAATGGAAGCCAGGCGAGGCCTTGATTTTGCGCGGTTCGGGCGTTGCATCGGATTTCCTACGAGTCCTAAGACTAACACCCGATGACTATTGGTAGCCTTAAAGACGGATGGAC
>CAJNOQ010001654.1:0-29611 GCA_905250885.1 Didymodactylos carnosus | reverse complement strand
CATTTGAGCGATCCCGACACTTGAGCGACCGACGTTTGAGCGACTCCGACATTAGACACTTTTCAATATGACTTTTTGCCAGGTATGACTTTTTGCGGTCGGTCAAGTGTCGGTCGGTCAAATGTCGGGGTCGCTCAAGTGTCGGCGCTCAAATGTCGGGCGCTCAAACGTCGGTTAATCCAAAATTATATGTACACAAAATGAACAACACTCAATTTAAAATAAATACTGTTTGAAAATAAATACTGTTACATTCTTTCTAATAAAATTGTCCAAACCAGTAAATGTTTAATCTTTCTATATATTAACACACACATGACACAAAATTCTGACAGTTTTAGAAGTGATTTGAGGAGAAAAACAAAAAGAATGCGTTTTAGAATCTCTTTAAAAATGAGTTTCTCAGTTGAAAGATGGATCTAATTATGGATTTGTTTAATCAATAGTGACACTTTTTTATTAACAGATCATACTATAAAAATGAATTTGTCTAAGTCAATAGTTTATATTTAAATAAGTAACACAAACGTGTTGAAGAAATCAGTAACTGTGTCATTCGATTCAATCAGATGATCACAAGTTTTTTGTATTCTTTCGAACGAGACAAAAACATTTGAAGATTTTCGATCATTTTTTACGAAACTTTATTTCTCATTAACTTCTAGACCAAATGCTGAGAAAACTTATTTTTATAGATTTTTGTGAACGGAGAGTAAGACATATGACTTGAACTTATTTTTCACACTGCAGATTTACCAAAAACAGAAGGCTACTCGAAATAGAGAAATTAGACGTATAAAAAATTATCTCACAAATTTCATGGCTGAATTTGAATTTCGAGGAATACTTTTGAAAATGGTTGAGGACTTATCTGATTTGGATAGACGAAAATTCTATTTTATATTAGGTGACATTATTCCACGACGTCTACGTGATAATGTATCAATTGAAAGTTCAATAGAAGTATTAGAAATTTTATTCGATATTTTAAGACTATCTGATAACACATTAAGTTATTTAATCCATGCCTTAGAACAAATACAACGTTCCGACTGGTCTCATAGATTAAATGGTAAGAAAAAACATGAATGATATAAGATTTATATGAAGCATTTGTATTTAGAATATTATCAAAATAAAGACAGTATATTCGATCTATCAGTTAGTCATGTATGTTCTGAATTGAGTACTTCAAATATCAGTCGATCACCAAGTATTTCTTCATTACTCAGTGATCTACGCGATGATAGTGCCATATTAATTCATTCTTGTAAGTGAAAATTTCCTTTCTTTTTCCTTATCAAATATTTCTTTGTTTATTTTAGTAACTTCTAGACAATCAAAGAAAAGTTGTTCTAAAAAATTCAAACAAAGAAAAGGTAACATATTAACTCATCTTGATTTACTCTTATAATTAGTTTATCTTTGTTGTAAACTATCGTAGTTAAATCTGATCTCAATTGCAAATGTAATATATCAGTAATATTTATAATACGTGTCGTTTGTTTCGAATTATTATGTTTATTCATGTGTTTTCAAATCTTATAGTATACATAGTCTTTATTTTTCTATTATTTGTTATAACGACATGATTCTGTATTTTGCTGCTCTTATTTCATGTTGTTTTTTTCTTGATAAATTTGTAATTGAAATAGTATGAACATGTCTATTCGAGTATCATCTATCCAAATGAGACATTAAAATGGAGTTTTTCACAATCTTATATCAGTACACATCATGAAACTATTGACATCTCAAAATTATCTTATTAACCATCTTTCTACAATTCGAATCTACATTTAACAATTGTTTTTATACTGAAAATAATGCAGGAGTTAAAATTAATTTTTTTATGATAAGATTAAATCTTACGATGCCCCGTTTTGTAGACTTCAAGTATACCTTTTCAACTAACTAAAAAAATAATTTTTTTTCGTTTCATCTTTACTGATATCTTTAAACTTTTACAAAGTCTTATTTGGGTAGATGTCATTCAGATGGACATTATCATACTATTTTGATTACAAATTGATCAAGAAGAACAAAATTAGGGTGAGCAGAAAAATGCAGAATCGTGCGCTTTTGTTGAGCACTGGATATTTCAATTTTTTAATTTTCATTTGTTATTTTCTTTATAAGTTAGTTATAATCTTGTTTTGTTTATTTTATTTTTATTTTTCTAATTATAACTATTACAAAATCATCATAAAATCGTTAAACTTCTTTCCTATAGATACAGAAAAACAAATTAGACAAAAGTTCTTTTTATAGAAAACGTGTTAATTGCTGATTTAGAAGAAACGTTAACAGATGATGATGTATCATTCGCGTCGAACTCACATTGCTTTAGAGGTTTTTAATATTTTTGTAACCAGTTGCGAAGAAAAGAGTTTTAAGAAAATTTCCAAAAATACATCTGACTTATCGTCTCCAGTGTCTGTGATAAAAATTCCAGCTCAATCAAATGAATTGTTCATGGAGTGATGATATGAGGCAATGCAAATTAGTGGCAAGAACTAGAGGGTTGAAACAGGAAAGAAAAAACTGCAGAAATGAGTTTCTAATCCATCCTAAAAATATTAAATATTAATCATTTTATTTTTAACTTCGGCGGTTATCTACAAAGAGCCCAACATGGGTTGGAATATCCTTAAGTACACCTCGCTATTGTAATATGGCTTGTATTTAGAAATGTGCATAATCATTACCGTGACTATTTAGAAAAAATTCTTTATCAATTTTTGCCTTAAAAAATGTCCTTGTTGAATTTTTTCGCTAATTTCAGATGTACTAATTATTTTCCCGGTCGTCTAAACACTTAGCTACGAATGATGATCGTGCACTAATACCTCTGAAATATATTTTATTTCCGAAAAAAATTACGTAAGCATTTTTGCGAAAAATTTCTTGTGACCACTGTTACGATGACGTTTTGGAAAAAAAGATGAGTATGAACCAAGCGTTGTAAAAGTCATTACCTACTGTGCCCTATTGGCGATGGGTGATTCTAGCATACATTTTACCAAGAGCCCATTGTGAATCAAATCTTAATTTTATTTTATGTCGTTCATCTGTAGGATAAGTGAACATACGGTGCTAGTAGTAACAGTACACTAAACACTTTTAAAATATTTGCAATTCTCTCTTTATTCCAAGACAATTGTACATATAATCAGGAGTATCGATCATACATTAATCAATTAAAGAATTATAACTATGAAACAGAACAATTTCTCACACGAATATCTGCTAAAACATCCAGAAAAGCATCGAGTTGAATGAAAGTCGGCTGATAATATTCGCAATCATCACTAATTATAAATAACAAAATTATATAATGATACAATGATACAACAGATTTTCTTATTCGTACTCAGGTGTGAAAAATGGTCAACTGTATTATTGTTCGTCCTTCGGGGTTTGTTTCTTGAAAAAAATTTGTTTTTTACTTTTATTCTCTATTGTTCAATGTAAACCATTTGAAAGGAAACTTCAATTTTATTGTATGATAAATAATGATATAGGAAACAAAGAAAAAAAGAAAAAACTAAAAAGAGAATAATTTGACATATTCTTTTCTCCTACTTCTGATATCGTCACGGGACAGACGATGAAATATATTGTATTCTCTAGTCGAATTCATTTGTTAAATTGGTACAATAGAAAAAATACTCAAACATTAAAGAATAATCGAGAAGGTAAATTGACGGAATTCGATATCGTTTAAATTGTTTAGTTTTCATGTTTGTTAATGATGAAATTTCTTTGATCTTCTGTTCCGTCACGAGCACAGCATCTTTGTCTCCGATAAAAAAATCCTACTTAACTGCGTTTGTTTATTAAACAGAAGTGTTATTGAATGAATAACCAGAGAAAAAGAAAACGAGAACATTAATATGATTTTCTTTCGAATCTAACTAAACGATTCAAACATATTGTATCTCTTTCTTTCTTTTTTTTTTTAAAAGAATAAATCATTTCCATTTGAATAGTTGACTATACATACACACACATATCCTTTTTAGCTTTAACATCTCATTAGATTAAACATAGTTATAATAATGAACGCTTGGTGGTTCAGAGTAATTATAATCGTTGCATTGTACATTTGTCTCGTTCACACATATCCGTCAATGAACAAACAAAAATGGGTAAGTTTTTCTAGAAAATCTTCAAATTTGAAGACAATATTCTTTTGCATGTCTATCTCAAAATAGAAAATCATCTTATCTTCTATTGAGAGATAATCTTCTAATGTGAAAGAATACTTAGTTGATTTGACTTATGTGTAAGATGAGATTATTATTAAATTTAAAATTTTGATTTTAACCTTGAATAATAATTTCATACAATATAATTATGACGGGATAAAATATGATTGATACTCTAAGATTATTTATTGATTTGTCAGCTCAGTTATCTTAATCAAATGTTCCCGCATTCGATTAACTCTTGACGACTCTTGACTTTTTAACTTCATAGCTGTTTAGGGATCCAGTTGGATCCACAGGAGAATGTATAGAATAAGTTTGAGTTTTTTCCACTTAATTCAAAATTTTCATGTATGGATCGATGGTCTTCATCATGCTCCCTCTAGTCGTGAATATGTTGATACGGGTGCAGTCATATGCAGACATATGTGATTTAGAAATCATTTTTTGAGGAAGGTTTTCTAATACAAGGATAAAATATACTTGGAAAAATCATTCACCTGGCTGGCCAGCATATGCCGGCAAATGTGGGCACACATGCCGACAGATACAATTACTTAGTTTCTCTTTCGTAGGTAGAAAATTCTTTTCGTCTATATGTTTTGGATGAAAGAAATACAATGAAGCTAGTTTCATGAGTGAACTCTTGTGGTTGCTCTTGCACATTTTTTTTTCATTCATTTCCTCGTTGAATGTTGCCACTCCCAAATTCTTTGTAGATTTTGTTTAGGTGTCGTAATTTCTCTATAAAATCAGAAAAGTTTTAGAATTTGCACGCTTGATGAACTCTTTTAGGTCTTGAGAACCAGTTTACTTTTCAAAAAAAAGAGACAAGGAAGATGGCTACTTAAAGAAGCGATGATAGAGGCGTTTCGATTAAAAAATCATCGCTAGCGATGGTAAACTAACGTATCTGTTTCGAAAATAAACTGTGGAGATGACAGAAAGCGGCTTCAAGAAAGCTAAAAATCATGAGTATAACGCCATGGCTGTTAGAGGAGCCGTGTGGACACACACTTTAATTTTTAGCCGCTAAGACTTATTCACAAAACTTGATATAGCTCTTGTGCATGAACAGACGACTGGCGATTAGGAAAGTCATCAAATCGAAAAAGAGAATACTGGCGCGGTAGGAAGCAAAAAAGTGCCAAGTGGGTCTGGTTGGATCCCCAAACAGTTGTTAAGGGTTAAGAAGAAGAAGAGAGAAAAAGTAATTTCAAGACTTGATTGACAAACATTCACTTTGCTAATTAACATATTTAATGGATTTACATACAACTGATCGTCTCTCAGTTTTTGTTTTCTGTAAACACATTCAAATACACTCCGATATCTGTTTATTCATGCGCTAGAAAAACAGTCAATCGATATGTATTATTATTACAAGAACTATAATTCAAAAGATTTTTGAGCGTTCTATTTTATCATTTGTTGCTATCTTCCATTTCTAGGGACGATTAAGTCGGCCATCTGTTGATAATTTTAATGGTCAATTGTATGATTATTATAGTCAACCACCAGATATGATCGATAATGGTATACATAGTATTTTCATTAAAAAATATATTATTATCATATTATATACTATTTTGTTTTTGTTTATAGATCTCAATGATGGCGAAAATTATTTATGGCTATCTCGTTCAAAAAAGTTTTGTTGTGCACCGCCATTGTAGTAGAAATGACAATTACGTTCGTAAAAAAGAGAAGAAATAATAGATAACATTCATCTTTTTTCGTATGATTGACACCAGATTTTTTTGTACAATTATAAAAGTATTCATCTTGGATAAATAAGGATATACGTAATTTGACTTGAATTTAGATTTTTATCATATGTAATTCAATTTCTTGCATATACGGATAATGATGAAATATTTTACTCTATTCATAGAGGAAAAATTGTAATATAATAATAATAATAATAATAATTTTCTCGATTGAGATGAATGAAAAGTTTGAAATAGTAAGTGTAAATTATATAGATTACAGCGTCAACATTCACACTCCTACTTATTGTTGTTGCCATCGACGTCGATGAATTAATTGTGCCAATAAACAAAAAGCATCCATCACACCTTCCCCTACAGTATAAAAATTTTAAAATAATTGTAACAATAATAATAATTATCTGTCACATAATTACCGGTAAAAGCACTAGTCGGACAAATTGGCCACTCTACGTTGACTTTTAATTCTGGCAAACAAAGAGCTAATTTAAGTTCTTGAACATCTAAAGCATCTACAAATACACAAAAAAACAGAACAAAAGTTATTTCCAATTATAAAATATATGCGTAATTTCTTTTAAACATATCGGAGTAAGATTAATCTAATTCATCTCTACGTTTTTGTGAGCAAACTAATATAGAAATGTAGGCATACTTACGTTCAAGATCTTGCTTATTCGCAGCGATTACAATCGGTGTTGTTTTATCATCAATTAAATCCATTACTCTCAATAATTCCTGTTGCACTTCATGAATTCGACTATGATCGGTACTATCGATAACAAATATCAATCCTTCAATACCGGTCACATAATATTTCCACAAAGAGGTTATTAACAAACGACGATTAAGTAGAATAACGGGTAGTCCAGCTATGATGATTAATTTTGTAGTTTATTTATATCTCCGTAAACATATTCAATTTTAGCTGTTTTCATTTTTAAGAGAAACAACGTGTCTATCGTCCACGAATTGCAAAAAACTTCAGAGCTTTCTATGTTCTAATATCGTGAGTAAAAAAGATCAAAAGTGCGTTGTTTTTCACAGGATGTTACTAAAATGGCTCTTTGTGCTATCCAATTAGACTTAGAAGAACTTTATTGAAAGAGCACACGTGACACTATCCGAGGATGTTGTCTGATGCAACTGATTCCTGGGTTCTCACATGAAATAAAATTTCATTCAGCTAAGAACTTTAGAAAGTTGTCTCATCACTATTTCTCATATAACCTTTCACTTTTATATTTTGTAATAAAAGATTCAGTACGTTTTCTGTTGAGAATTTCACAACGGTTCTTCAAATAAGAAGAGAAAGTGTTAGGGATAAACGCCAACGGAGATATAAACAAATTACTCATTATAGCTGGACCGTCACTTAGATTTCTAGTCTCTCCTATATGAATGGATGTCCTAGATGAACAATTGGCATGCTCGAACTTTTTCTTGTCCACCAAGATCCCATAAATTCAAGGGAATTGGTGACAGTCTCGGATAAATAGTTTCAACTTGATAAACCACTGTGGGTTGACTAGGAATATGATAAATAAAATTCGCACCGGAACTAAACTGTAGCTCAGTCAAATTACTTAAACGATAGAGTAATGTTGATTTTCCTTTAAAAACAAGAAATATTTGATACTTCAATATCGATTTTATTTCAATTAAAGATATGCAAACCTGCCGAATCGAGACCAAGAATTAACACTCTTGCTGCTACATCATCGTAAGGTGAACACAATTTTGAGCTGAATAAACCCATTTGTTTTACTCATTTAAATTTCTAACGTCAGCTCACTCGTTCAAACACTTAAATTGTTCATGATATGTCATGTTTGCGCAATGTCACCGTTGTTATTTCACTTTTTAAAATCACATGTTGTAACAACATTTTTGTATTTATACAATAAAATTCATTCTTTTTCAACTGTCGTTAAAATACTAAAGTATAATGGGAGAAATTTTTTTCTATTAAATTCAATGACACATGAAAATAACAAAATATAAAAATTAGAGAAACAAATGTTTTATCCGTTTGTTTAGAACGAAAAAAATGCTCCTACACTATTGATTTAGTTATAAGGAAAAAAATTTTGAAATCAACAAAAAAAACTTAGTTGTAATGATATGCTAAATAAAATGCATCATCAAAAACTTCCAGTATTGATAAGTTCTTTTTCGATTTGTGTTGAATGTTGAGACACGAGGTCCGTTTGATCAGCAACAAAAAAAATAGAAACTTATTGTTCTTATTAGATTCTATTGCCTGTAACATAATTGAACTTTCAATAAAAAACATTCAGAAGTATGCTCTCATTTTCTTTTCTATCTTATGACTAATAATAATAGTAATGATAAGTGCGTGAAGTTTTCAAATATTTTAGTCACAGTTAAGTCAGTCTTAACCAAAGAAAATCGGTATGATACAGAAAGATAGGTGAGATTCTTAGCTGTCTGCCTGATTACATATGATAAAAATCATAATTAATTTATTTATTTATAAAATATCTTTCTTTATGACTGAAAAATTCAAGTATGACATTTCGATGTCGATGATATCTTCAAACAAATTGAGAGCAAAATAAGTTCAATTGAATTAAGAAAATGTAAAAATGAATAAAAACATTAATATACTACTTGTACATATTATTAAATAGTGGAACGGAAAGACGGAAATATTGGAATGAAAGATGAGAAAAAATGAAAGTAAGTTTGTCGTCTCTTTTTTGTTCATCTTCGTTGCATTATTTGTAATGTCATTAACATCGAAATACTACACTTCAATTTTTTAATCATAAAGAAAAAATTATAAACAATTTTATTAATTAGTTTTGCTACTAATGTAAAATTGTTCCCAAAAATTCATTGCTCTAATCAACTTCCTGTGAATATGAATGAAATAATAACAAATACGCAGAGAGAAAATATATCATGTAAAAGAAAAAAAAAAAATATCATGTAAAAAACTCAAATTATTATCTTTGCGAGGTCGTCCTGTATCCATCGTAATAATAAATTATTGGTTGTGATATGCTATTTCTCATATTTCGATAAATAAGTTACTGAAGTTTGTTTTGGTCACTATAGCGATCTTTATTTAAAGGGTCCTGCATCTTTATACAAAAATTGCAAATTTTCTTTGAAACTACGTTTTTGGAATTTACATATGTTTTAATATCCCGTAGAGTCTACTTTCAGTGTCCAATGTAGGTATTCTCAAGATTGACGAAGGTCTTTTATTACGTAAAAAAAGATGACTTGAAAAAGTACATTATTCAGAACAAAACACGTCATTAATTACCTATAAAAATATGCGAATTAATTAAGTAAACCCTTCTTCAAAATAAGATGTCGAGCTGATGATGTTCTTCGGATAGAAATCTGATTCTGGAAACTTTCCGGAACCAGAAATTATACATCATTGAATGAATAGCAAGAAATCATACATCATTGGATGAACCGTATGTGTCGATAAACATCTGAGCAGTTCAGTCTTTTGACAGTGTTAAATTCACTTTTTTTTGGTCTACCTGGACTTTTTCTTCTTCTAATTAAACTGGTATGGTTCTCCACCTGTACATCATCATCAGAATGTTAGCATGAATACAAGCGTATTCTTTCAAGGTATTTTTACATGTGAAAAACCACAGCGGAAGACGGCGTCCACAATTCAACCTTTAAACGAGAATATTTAAAATATTCTTGTCAATTTCTACGTGCCATTGTACGATAGACACAGTTTAGTTCAGTTTAGAAAAGAGTGAAAATAATAACTATTAGTCTGTAGAAATAAACACATTCAAATCTTACACGTGTGATTCTAATTATCTACATAGGTCAGACGTCAATATAAGCAAACAACCGGGATCAATTCTGCAGAAGAAATAAAAAAATAACTTCTTTTCCGGGATGAAAACTGTAGAACAAATTAGGCAGGATCACTTCTGTATTTTCTTCACCAATTTTTGCAAAGAGGATCAATTCTGCCATTTTTTCGGAATCGTTTTAGATTTTATTCATATCCTTTTTGAAAGTGGTAAGTGTTTTCCTATAAATCCTAAAACGGAATCAGTAATCTTTATAGTGGTTTTTGATTAGTAGTTTTTTCGATCGATAAATTAGGAAATCCCACATACTACATAATAGAGCTCAAGTAAAATTAAGCGAGAAAACATAGTTTCAGACATAGCTGCAGCACCTGCTGTCAGTTGAAAGGTACATGTATACAAAGATGTGCGCCGCCGCCGAAGGCAGAAGAAATTTTTGAGGTTAAGCACCGCCGTCACCAGCTACAATAACTGATGTTTGATAGAATCAAGAAAATGCGTCGAGTGCATGTGTTTGCGGAGTGCCATATTCATTTTTTCCGTTGCTTCCTCAATCGTCGCTGATTAATAAAAGATTGAACGTTGACTAAGCGATGCAGGTCCGAACCTAGTTCAAATTTTATTGCATGTAAACTACGACAGATTGCTTGGCAGATCATGACAAATAAAACAACTGTGAAAGTTGCAACAGTCTAGCCGCATCAGCGTCTTCTATGAATGTGCCCTTCACAATAGGATTGATATTCAACGTAAGGTGTGTAGGATTGGGATGCGATAAAGGAGATAAAATTCAGTTCATACCCTAGTGAATGTACTTGGTACACGTACTTGATTACTTGATGAGTACTTGGGAAGTACATGACAAGTTAAGCACTTGTCAAATGTCGTTATTCGACTTGCTTTAGCCAAGTACTTGGACAAGTCAGTAACCCTTTTCTTTTGCATTGACCACTTGTAATACAACAATGAATACCACAATATCAATCAACACTTATAAAATAAACTTATATATTTCTACTGAGTTGAACAAACTTAGTAGCCGTGTATGTGTTTGCTATACAAAAGTAGAGTATGGCTGCAGAATACGTACAAAATACAAAATGGAAATAAATGGAATAAGTATTTGACTGAAGCTTTTGAAGTAAATTTACTTGAAAAGGTCCACAAGTACTGTCCTCAATACTTAACCCAAGTACTTGCGCACGTGTTTGGCTCAAGTCATTCGCTAAGGTAACAATTATTCCATACTTATACAAGGCTAAGGGAGCATTTTTTAACTTTCTCTTCCATTGACAGAATGTCTATTTTCTTTTCTCATATGATGAAAATTTTGCATTCAGTACTTGAAAAACACAGCGGCAAGTAACTTTTGAGATAATTTTTTCGAAAAAATAGTTGCTCAGTGAAAAAAATTAATTTAGCCCTCGATTTCGAGATTCTTCACTTTCACGCTGGCGAGTGGAAAAGTTTGCGCTGCCGCCACCTAAGGCGAAAAAAATTATGGAATTAGGCGCCGTCGCCATCGATCAGGCAAAATTAAAACGTCGCCGCCGAACATTTTTTATCGACGCACATGTCTGCGTGTATCTAGCTGCATGTTAATTGAAAGTGTGTTCTAGCTAAAGCGGTTGCTGCATCGACCGACTTATCAAATAACTCGTGGCCCAATTAATTAACAGCATCTAGCTGCACCCATTTGAAGGTGAATTCAATTAAGATAAATGTATCTTCAAGCTAGTTGCAATGATGTTTTTTCGTACTTAGGAGGAATAATTGATATCTTATTAAAAAATCATAACAAGAGCTCACCTTATGCTGTAGACGCTAAAAAGAAGGATTTACAAGTACAAAACGTTTTTGAGAATGGCTTGTAAATCAATAATGGTATCAGGGTTATTCTTAAAAGCATTTTGAATATTTTTTATAAAATAACAGGGTTCGGTATTAGGGTATAAAAATAATTATCACTAATCGTCACTAAGATAATTGCATTTAACTTCTCATGTCCAAGTTACGCGTAATTGTCCAATTGCTTCATCTGGGACAATTTGAAAAAAGTAAATCGACAAATCTCTTAGAGATAGTTCGTTCTTGAAGTTCCTTGAAAAGATTTTTATATGGATCGATAGAGAAAAGTCTAACTCGTGTGTTGTAAAAATAATTCCAGAAAAATCTCAGAACATGGAAGAGTTTGTAAACATTTTAAAAATTCATTTATGTAAGAAGATAAACAAAACTTATATGGCTTCGCGTGCTACAAATAACTGAATTAATAAAATAGTAATCGCAGCTGCTTTTAGATTCATATTTATTTAATAAAAATTAAAATTAAAATTTTTATTAAATAAATATGAATCTAAAAGTAGTTGCTGTACTTTATCAATTCTAAAATTTCTACTCCTGAATAAGTACAGTGTAGTGTTACAAATAACTGATTTCAATTCAATAGAAAGGTCTTTCTCTCTTATTAAACAGATTTCTATGACCAACATAACAATAGTTCGCATTGCTGACCTATTAGATAAGGTGAATCGCTATTTATTTAAATAAATAAAAAGAAACAGAAACGGACTAAGTATACCAGTCAAAATTTATGCAGATCTGTTGGAAGGGTGGACAGGCACGTTTTACTTGAACAAACTACTCTATATATCTAGTGGAGAGAAATTAATTTATTTTGTCTCTTTCTCTATAAACACTAATTTGGTTGATGATTGGTTAACAATGACAGAAATAGATAAAAAATTGAGTTGTAGTTTATGTCGATGTTTGTAAAGCATCCGACAGTCTGATATTTTGAGAAGCTAATTAAAATATTTTTAAAAACTGATAGAAAATTAAACGTTTTTAATCAAGATTTATGGCCAACATTAATTTATCTAATGCATACTGCTTCATTAAATAATTTACCGAAAAAGTTCCTAAGAAATCTAGATACAATTATCTGAAGTACCATAAGAGAAATATGATAAATCATCATCATCATCGGCCGGGCTTGTTGAACGCGGCAATTTGAAAGTTCCAACCAGGTTTATCCTTTGCATACTTGGCTATTTCATTGGCAGTTAGTAGAACCTTTTTATCCTGGATCAGATGTTGTGATATTTGATAAGTATATGTCGTTCGCTATTGCCTTGCTCCATTTAAGATTGCGTTGCTGGATTCACAAAGGATGTAGATGTTTGCCGGTTCATCAGTGTTCATGCGAAGGCAGTGCCCGGTGAATTTTAGTTGTCTTGTCCGAATAGTTGTTGATATAGGCCGTTGGTTCACTCTCCTGTAAAGAATCGCATTGGTCACATGGTCGTCTGATTCTCAACGTGATTCTAAAAGCCTCATGACATTAAACTGAGCCTACTCCCACTCAAGCACAATGGGAGTAGAGTAGGGTACGTGAACGTCGAAATTTTGGCGACGGTTAACTGGAAAAACTCGTGAAGACATAATTGACCAACGGCCATTTTTGGGCGGATGAGTGCACGAGAAGGGATGTATAGACCCTTTGGTGAAGCAAATGTCGTCATAAAGGCGGATGATCCTAATAGTAAGGACAACGGCACTACGCATTCTATACATGAGAGGTGGTATCCCAGTATAGCCTTACCTACCCAGGAAACTCTGTCAAGGATGCAAAAAAAAATTGATAAATATCAGCTGATTTACACAGTCTATTTATATATGTGAACAAATGCTTTGCCATGGTTTGGTATTATGAGAGCATCATGCTAAGTATTTGTTTAATGTGTGCTTAATGTTAATTCGATGCAATAATCAATATTTGAATAAAAAAATAATTAATTCTCATCAAGAAATAGATGTCTGTTTTAATCAATTAGGCATTAACAATGAGGATAGAAATACGACCATAAATTAGCAGTAATAACAAAAAAATCCACTTAAGTTCGTGATGATTTGAGCGATAAACAGTACAATAAATGTGGTGGCTGCTGAAATGGCCCACTTGCTGAGAAAAAAAACTGATAGAATTTATGCACTTCAACGGTTTCATACCGTACCTTTTCTTCTATGAAACCTAAAGGGATTTAGAAATGGTTGCACTTCTCTATACCCTTTTAGATTTTGTACACAAACCCTTTGTTTTACGGTGTACAAATAAAGGAATAAATGCTAAGAATAGTTTATCAAATTCAAAATGGGTTAATACAAATTAGAATACATATGAATGTTACACCAGTAAGAGCATCCTATGGTTGAAGTATTGACAGACACAGCTATAAATCCTCCAATGAGATTTAGTAATAATAGAGTAGTAATCGAATGTATTCGACGCAGTGTCGGATTCAAAGAGAGCAGAAAAAACTACTTCCTCTCCTTGCTGAAGTCTTTTTCTCCAGAAGAGCTCTGCAAGCAACTTATCCATACGAGTCTTAGAGGACTTTTTTTTTCTATCAGGTGATTCGCTTTTCATGTTTCATCTAAAGCATCCTTAATTTGCTATTGATCTGACATTGAAAAAGATGAACAAGAAAGCAAAAATCTATTTGTTTGGACGTCGATTATAACTTTAAACTTGGCATTTTGTGCAGCTCTATACATGGACTATAGATATGTTTAATATAAGAGTGGAGCTAGTGAAATAAAATAGTAAAAAATCGTATTATCCGATGGTATTTGTTTCACAGAAATACATCATTTTCAAAAACAATACTACATACTGTAAATTTGATTAGGATTATGAATCATAATAAAAGAAAACAGAAACAAAACAAGAAATTTCCTATCACATAAGTTATGATGCTCTTAATTGGCACAAAAAAGTATATACAATCATTAGCAATATAAAGAAATATTGTTGCTACATTGTGTTACATACCAAAGAGAAATAAAAAATTACTAAATCGAACAACACTTGACGGTTCATACATACGTGATCTTCTGTCTGGATTATACTGCAAAAACTTATAGTAATCAGCGAAAAAAATGTTAATTCGAAAAGTATTCTTAAGTTACCCTTGTCGTGCATACCAATTAAACAGTTGTCATTCTTAATTCAATTCCCTCACTGTCGTTAAAATTCTGTGGATAAAAATCGTCTGTTTCAATTGGTGTATAAGAATATCCACGTGTGTAGACTATTGTTGAATCAATACCCGACATTATTGAATTTGAACGAGATGAATGAGTTAATCGAGATGTAGTACGATTTGTATTTAAACGAATGTAATTAGCTGGAGATGGTGGAAAACTATTATAACCAATACCGTTTGCTAGACGTTTTCTAGATGGGGATTTGGTCATGCTTAAATTATAATTGATTGTTGGACTATGAATTTGTTTATCATTTTTTTCTTCTTGTTTTTTGATTATTCCATTAATGGGCTTATGTGTTGATAGTAAATGACCATTTTGTGAGGATTTCAATTTTCGCGTCTTATTCTTACAAATTCGATCAATCATACAAAATAACGTGGCAAACACAAGGACAAATATGAATATGGAGAGACTCAGTATAATTATGTATCGATTTTTTGTTGATGTAGAATATTTAATTGATCTAAAAAATGTTTCTTCAGTAGTTAGTAATGAATTGTAATTAGCTGAACGTGAATTACTGTTTCGTTTTCCGTATGTTTCATTTGTTCGTAATAGAATATGTTGTGTCAGTTTAGATGATGTCCAATCAGTACGATTTGAACCAATATACAACATGATAGTTTCTGAAACGATACACGGTATTGGTTCGCCATAGTCCCGTATTTGAATATTTACAGTTATATAACCATCATCCATTGATAATGATTGAATAACAAGTGAACCGTTTGAATATAATTTAACATAATACGAATTGTTATTTGGATTTGTATTTATTAAATCAAATGTTATATTTCCATTTGCTTGAATATCATTATCTGTTGCATGTAATTGACGAATAAATATTGGCGTTAGATCTCGATTGATCATTATTAAAGATTTTGATGATGAATCAAGTTCAGCACAATTATCGTTGACGTCAATAATCGTCACTACTATTTGAACAAATGAGAAATGTCTCGGATTTCCATTATCAAATATTTGAACGAAAATGTTATATGTCGATTTTAATTCTCGATCGACAATACCATTAACGGTAATGCTTACTAGTAACACCTTAAAAATGAAAAAGTATTAAATAAGAATTATAATTTTGTTAAAGTTCTCAATTTACCTCGTTCGATTCGAATGATGTTCTTGTGATATTCTGAGCTTTAATCTTAAATGGAATTGTCATTGTATCACTATCATTAAAATGAATGTTATAGCCAAGTAAACCATTTTGACTCATATCAATATCATGACATTGCATACGTCCGACAATCGTTCCATAAGCGCTATTCTCTTTAACTGACCATTCAATTTTTGATTGACCGATGATATGATTATTAGAAAGATCATAACACACTGGTGCATGATCGTTTTGATCTGTAATAAGAAAGAGAATGTTCGCACGCGATGCCAATGATAAATTTCCTAGAACACAAAGAATTCATCAATGTTTGATATTTACGTTATAATGTTTATTCACGCAGTGTATTCTATTTAATAAGATATTCTAGTTTACCTTTATCTCTCGCTTCCACTTCTACCACATATTTATCTCTTTTTTCTCTGTCAAACAACGTTAATGCTCGAATAATTCCTGTTTGTCGATCGATTGTAAATGAACGTTTGATATCATCATCGGTACTAATAATTCGATATTCAATTTGTCCATTTAATCCTTTATCCAGATCATACGCTTGAACATGATAAACCTCGTAACCATTCTTATCACTCATACTTACATGTTCATTTATTGTTGCTGTCATATTTTGTTGACGAAATTGTGGCGTTTCATCGTTAACATCTGTAACAAGAACGTGGATATCTAGTACTGTTGTAAGACGAGAATTTCCATTGTCTGATGCCATAATACCAAATTTATACTGTTCAGTTAATTCACGATCAAGTGAATTGATTAAACGTAGATCACCAGCATTGTCTGTTACACGAAAAATATCGAATGGTAATTGTTGATTACTGTTATTATTCATCAATGTCCATATTATTATTTGTCCATTATCACCCAAATCACTATCGGTGATTAAAAATGAAAATAAAACAGTGTTCGGTTCAAATGTTTCACTTAAATACAAAATAACATGTTCTTGATCAATTAATGTATAAATATTTGTTCTGTTATGACTAGATGAATATGGTATGAATTCTAATTGACTAGGATACAACTGAAATTGAGGTTGATTATCGTTAACATTGACAACATTTACTTGCAATGTACAATAACCGGTCTTTGATCCTTCTCCATCATCTTTTGCTTCAATTTCTAAATTATATCGTTGACGATATTCATAATCAAGTTGACAAGTTAATCGAATATGTCCAGTATTTTCATCTAAATCAAAACAAGCTGATGTTTCATCATGATTCGATGATAATAATTGATATGTTATCTGAGCATTGCGTCCTTCATCAAGATCGGTAGCATGAACTTGAATGAGAGTAGTACCAATATGCGAATTTTCAGTAATATTAACAGAATAATGAGTTTTATCAAATATTGGTGAATGATCATTAACGTCTTGAATTGCTACAAATACACGAACGAATCCTGTCCGATTACTACCATCAGAAGCTACAAGTAAAAACGAATAGGATGCGTTTTTTTCACGATCTAATTGTTCATGAACAATTAATGACAAATCTCCACGATTAATATCATATTGAACAATAAACGGTAAACCCGACGATGGTAATAAGTGATACGCTAGAAATAAAAAATTTGTTACGTGTTATTATATTTTGTTAACATTCTTTTTACAACATGTGAAAGCGAAACAGATTTGAACTATTTTATAAATGAATGTGAGTAAAATTTTTCTTGTAAGTTTTTTATGTACATCACCTAAGAACTGATATCAAATATTTCTGCTCAAGTGGGGCTAGTTATGGAGATGTAAAACAGTTTTTGTCGAAAAAGATCGTGACTGAAGTATAAAAAATAGTTTTCGTTGCAATTGAAATGTACAAATAACGGGTGAGGCATAAATAATAACCGTCAGTGTTTCGTCAATATCTCGGTGAGTTTTCATCGTGGAGACTTGAGCTTCATCTCAAGAGATTCTCCATTCAATTTTCTTCAAAACCCTAAGAAAAGAGCACGCAGAATACGTAACCATATATTCATAGGTTGTCAACACTGCAACGTCCCAAATGGGAGCATCTTCCAGCGCACATTTTCAGAAGATTAATTATGTCTATAATTCTGTCTAATCAGACGCAAACGCACTTTTATGTGAATTTTTCCATGTTTTCGGACGTGCTCTTTCACACAGTACTCAGAACGACTCTCTTAGACAACACAATGAGTTTCTTGTGGCAGATTTCCTTGAAAAACGATTTTCTTGGAACCAGGCCGAATTTTCATCTCACGTGCCAAAAGAAGACTTACACGCCAATTGGGTTGGTTAGAGATAATAGAGAAAACATTTTTCTGCACATTTGCAAAACAAAATTGGCAGTAAAACGTTACACTTTGTGCTAACTGTACAAAATTTACAATAAGCCCCATTAACAGGGCGTAGAAAACCGAATATGAAATAAAAGGGAAAAGGTCTCGATCACAAAGGCTTGTAATGGAAAACTTATTAGTTGTTTCTCAACTGATAGACCATTGCAAGAGCTACAAAATGGCATATTGAGTCTTTCTTTATGCGACGAAAGTGCGGCGAAAAAGTAAAAACAAAACGTAATATTGGTTGGAAAGTGCTCCCGTTTGGGACATTGCAGTGTTGACAGCCTATGAATTTACAGTTACGTATTCTGCGTGCTCTTTTCTTAGGGTGTTGAAGAAAATTGAATGGAGAATCTTTTGAGATGAAGCTCAAGTCTCCACGATGAAAACTCACCGAGATATTGACAAAATACTGGCGGTATCATTATTTATGCCGCACCCATTAATTTCGAGTACAAAAGCATCTTTCATTGGCACAAACGTGAAATCACATTGTTCTTAACCTTGCTCGTCCAGCATTGGCACCTAGCTTATTGAAACTTATTCCCTCCATCAATTTTAGTAGATCGAAACTTGTGAGAAATTTAAGTATAACTTTACAACCGACTTGTTCATTCAGAATAATCAATAGATTCTGCAAAAAGAAGTCTATTCTTAGTCTAAATTTTAGAGATTGATGGCTACTATAATAAATTTAAGGATCTGATAAACGACTGACGTAAATTTCAAACTGAAAGTAATCCCTTACTGTAGGTGCTATGTCAAAATTTTCACACCCCTTCTACTGAACTTCACAGGAATCTACGGAAAAGATCGGTTCTTATCTCAGTGACTAGCCGGATGTGCGCAGAGATATTAGTTATTAGATGATACTTATGAAGAAGTTACAAGAAAAATTTCATTCAAATTCATCTACAAATTTGTAAAAAACGTCAATTATACATTAATTTACCTATAATTGAATTTTGTCCATAATCTCGATCAACAGCTGGTTCTAATTTTAATATTGAACCAATTTTAGCATTTTCAACAATACTCAAGCTAAAATTTTCATAGGCAAATTGTGGAATATGATCGTTGATACTATGATTAAATGAAGAGAAGAAAAAAAGATAGAAATATGAATGATACTCGTCATCATAGTCATTATACTTACTCTAATACACGTATGGTAAGTAATTCAATATTGAAACGTGGATTAAGTATAATTTCTAGGTGTAAATCACATTGTTCACATCGACATTTTCTCATTCGACATAATTCATCTCTATCAATTGGTTTTTGTATTGTCAATATTCCACGTCCAGAATGATTTATAATAAAATGCATATAAGGATATTCATCTCGTTTAGCCATTGAAAAATCAATATTATTATTTTGTGTCATTGATTCACTATGAAATATATCTCGTAATTTGGCTACTATTGATGATACTGGTAATTTTTCCGTTGTCGTAACAATATAGGAATCGGCATGAACAATATTAATACACATTATCATGAATAAAGTAATGATTACAATGAATAATGAATTCGATATACGTGCTAACGTTTTAAATATCAATTGTTCATGTATATCATTGTTAATTGCGTTAACATAATAAACAGAATAACCCATTTTTCGTACGACATGGTGTTTTAGAACCAATGTTGAACGAAATTTTGTTTAAATAATCGAAATAAAAGTGTCCGTTGTTGATGTTTACATAAATTGATGAACATCGATTAAGCGAGAGAATTTAAAATAATACGATTAAAATACATTTGTTTTCATTCTTGTTAAATGATTCAACATTATTGATTTATCTAGAAATGAAATATAGAAATGAAATATTATTCTTACTAATTTAAGTATAAAATAAAGATTAATAAATTATATTTTCCATTTTCTCATTATCATTATTTTTGAAATATAGCGTCTACTTTTTTTTGTTTTGTTATTGGTTTGAATCGGCTAATTGACACCATACTTGATTGAAATGTCTACATATATTTCAAATAAAACCAAAACACGTGTTGTCCACTCGTTAAAAGTATGTATCTTTATCAAAAATATATATAATTGTCTACATATATCAACTAGACATCATATCAATTGTCGGAAATATATTTCTGTTACATGTCCGGAAATGGTCGAGAACTTGTTAAAACGATCATATTAAAACAGAAACAAATAATATATTATTATTATTATTATTATTATTACTATACAAGAATAGAATATGAACTATATCATCATTTTTTATTTCTTATGTCCGATCATTGTGTGAGAAAAAAAAACAAGAACAATAGGCAAAGCAATTACACATTATTTTTGATTTATACTTTTTATATTATAGCCAACAGTAGAAGAGAAGAGAAGAAAAAAGAATATCGTTTTTATGTAAAATAAATTAACATCTATAAATTCCATATAGTTTTTAAAAGAGATAAATGAAACATTTCTACTTACGCTCTAGTTCGACAAAAAAATTGAGAAACATTATTATTATTAAAAAAAAACACATTATAAAGTCAAGTATTTTATCCCTTGAAATGATATTTTATGTTAACTGTATCGTGACAATTAACAAACAAGATCATTATTAATTGAATAGTCTAAAAACTAAGCCTTAGGCATCAAGTGTCTAGTAGTGGTACCATTCTTATTAACCCATGGTCAGTCAGTGTACTATTACTACTACTACTACTACTACTACTACTACTCTTTAACGTTCATTTTGTTTCCTGTTTATAATAATAATAATAATAATAATAAGACAAGCATGTCAAAACTCGTCTTCTTTCTTCTTCAACATACACATATACAGACACATATTGTTGTAATCAATCCATAGTGATGACGAAAAGAATGTTTGAAAAATATGCGTGATATAGACTCATTTAATCGGTTCAATAAAGTTTTTTCAATAAAAAAGAAGAAAAAAATAAAAAGAAGAAAGCTTTTTTTTTCTAATCAACTCTACGCCATGTCTTATTATATAGTTCATCTAGTAGTAGTCATATAATGTTATCAACTTTGGCTAAATCTGACCTACATCTTCTCTAATGCATATTTTCAATACACACATATTTTAATCATTAAAGCCCCAATCAATTTACCTCTCTGTATATATATATGAGATGAACAACAACAAAAAAAGAAGTGCCGCCATTGCTTTGTGTGTGTGTGTTTAGGTTATCACGTAATCTAATGAACGAAAACAATAGATTGAATTTTATTATCAAATAAAAAATTTATATTTAATCCATTTTTTTTTCTTCTTCTTCTTCTTTGTCTTTTTAAGGTTTATACAACTAACTTGTTCAATATCGTTTTTGAACTAAAACATTGGCCATTGCATTAACTAAAAGACCATTTTTATAATACAATCACCGTGTCTAGTCTATTCGTCTATCAATAAAATACATTAAAACTATTCCACCTAAACATTATTTACAAATTAAATTGCCTTGAGGAGTCATGTCTCAAAAAGTTCTATAGTGTTTCATTTCTAACAATGTTATTGTTAGAAATAAGTAAAAGAGTGTATAGTTTATTTGAACACCTCATACTATACTCGAATATGGATGAAATAAGTAAAAATAAAGTAAACACTTTAGTGTCACACAACACATTATAGAGAAAAATTAACTATTGAAATTAGTAAAAAAATTAACAACTATAGATTATTTTATACTATTAAAATAATGAACAATTAAAGATATTCATTTGTATAAGATTCGATTTCAAATCATTTTCTTAGTCATTTTTATTCCACTAAACTATAATCTTATAAAACTAATTAACTTTATATTTAAAATAATTTTAGATTAGATGGGTACAATATAGTAAGTGAGATAATATGAAAAATGAATATATGTATATATTGTCAATATTTATTATTTTCATCGGATATTCTAAATAAACAAATAAACTTACTTACAAGTCATTTATGTTAATAATAGCAGATGTCAATGAACGATAGGATATGATCAATCAAAAAAACTGTTATGCTGACAACGATAGAATAATAATAATAATAATAATAGTATACTGAGCATACTGAGTTAAATGATGTTTTTCTATGCTTTAGAAACTTGAAAGATATTTATATAGAATACAAAAGAGAAAGCAGGTGATAGGATAATCAACAACAAAGAATTCTAGAGATTTTTTCATTCTTTTAACTATTTGATAACTCTATTTTGAATAGTATTTGACAATAACAAAATTCATAGTCCATAACAGTTGCTTTATAGAAAATAAAAAACAAAAAAATTAAACTCTTTCAATATTTAAGCGAATCTCATTCGAATTGTTTTGTTTTTTTACTAAATATGTTAATTGATTTCTCAAATTTCTACACGTCCACTATTACATATGGTATTCGAATTTAATAGTTTTTTTCGAATAGAAAAAAAAATAACGTCACTCACTATATACGATGAATAGAGATAAATATTCTATATGTGTTCAAGTGAATCCATTTTAGAATATATATATTTTTTTGTCTATTCTACGTTTATATAGTCGGAAAAGAGAAAAATGAGAGAAATCGAAACTTGTTCGGTGTAGATAAATTCTATTAATCTATCCGATTTTCTCATCATCATCATCATTATCATCATCATAAACTCTCTATTACAGAGTTAAACGACTATAATCATTTGAACATCTTTGAGTTGTGTCATTCTTTATTCTGTTTTAACGCCATGTTACCGAAATTATTGTTTTAGTTTCTATCATTCATTCATGTTTGTTAAGATGTATATTCTAGTAATGACCTTTTTACTAGACAAGAAGTTCAATTATCTCTCATGGGAAATAAATAAGTATACACTGAACGACAGCAAATTAATAAATGTTCTTGGATATGGGATATAGAAACAACTTTATAGGCTCAAAAGAAAAGATTGAGCTTCAATTCAACATATTTTCTAAAACTTGACAATGAACCCGAAATGAAGTGTGTAAAATGGACAAATGGTTCACTCTTCTTTCTAATATGGAATCCATTCCCAGAAAGAATGTCAATAGATCTATCTAATTTACTTATGAAAACGGAAATGAGATTTTTTTTTTTTATTTCTTTTTAGATACTCTCTATGAGAAGAAAAAAAATGTTTTTTCTTTTTTTCTTTTTTATATTCTAATTTTACAGTCAGTATGTTCATCTCAATTGTAATTTCACGAATTGTAGTATCATTATTGACAAGATTTTGTTTACTCGGAAGTCAAGTGTCAAATACACATACAAAAAGTATGAGTTCATTTTGTATGATACATATTTTAGTTATCATGTATAGAATCAAACAATCAAAATGTATTCCGTTTAGTGACATAATAGCACGAAATAGAAGAAAAGTGAGAATTATGAGTGAATAATAAAATACAATAAGTCAAAAATTGTGTATTATCCTCTAGGGAAGAAAAGAAACGAAAACTAAATTAGAAAACGGATTTTTAATTGAACCTATTCATCGTGTTCTACAATATCTTTTTTTCTATTTGATAAATAATTTTTTAACTTTGTCACACTACTGTCGAAAACTAAACAAATGTATTATACATACTATTTTAATCAACAATGTTACCCGTGTAACTTCCGACAAATTAAAATTGACAATGATGTTTGTACAAATTATTTCATTTTATTATTTTTTCTTCTCCGTTAATGTAATAGTGTTAAAAAAATAGTCTTGGCATCGTATTTCTGCTCGCTACTTCATCAGGTCAATCGACTATATTGTTTTTATAATGGCACAATTTCTTCGTTTTTCTTTTTTTCTTCTTCTTCTTCTTTTCTCTTACATATAGAATAGAAAACAACTATGGACATTGATAGTCAATCTTCAGAAAACATATTGACACTGTGCACTATATGTTTAAAAAAGAAAAAGTAATACAATGATATTCTAACTTTTTTTCTTCTTTTATTCAGTATAAAAAAAAAAGTTAAAATAAAAAATTGTTTATAAGCAATAATTTATAATGTCTTTATTCAAAGATGACATTATGTGAACAAGATAAAAATTAAATTGAATAAAATATTTTATTATACGCCACCGTATATCCGCAATTTTAAATTATGCTATATTCGCGCATCATAATTTCGAATTTAACCTTCAAAATATTCATGAATATTACATGCATAATGAGAGAACATGAAAATGAGTGACTATTGGAAATATTGTTCTTCCGTTAATTTAGATTTATAACCTTTTTTGTACTTTGTTTTAGTATGTTGAAAAGGTTGAACTATTTCAATGAATATAATGAACTTAACAAATGGTTTAAAACTCCTAATCTATCAAAAAATTGCTCATTTTAGAAGATTTATTTTAAAAAAATAATTCATAAAAAAAGAAAAATATGATATTGTTTTTCTACCTCAATGGATTAGTTAAAGTGCTATATTCGGTAGGTTGAATTGTTGAAATAAGTGAGACGAAGAAAAGAAGAAGAAGAAGAAGAAAAAACAAAATGGCAAAACTTTTTTTTGGATAATAAAATATATTCAGTTTATATAATGTAATTAAGTTTACTATGTCTCGATGATGGAACGGAAATATCAGATAGATCTAGATATTTTAACTAAATCATTTTATATTTTTCATTTTTTGTTTCAAGACATATCTGTTTTCTACAATTGTTCTTTAAATGAATAGTATAGACATTACAATGAACAATCTTATCACGTTATTTATAACTATATGTATGTACATTCAATTAAAATTTATGTCTTTGATGTTCATTTGTGAACTAAAAGACGTTATTGTATTCTATCATTTTTTCTCAATATATAAATGACAATTTAATTCTCGCGTACATGAAAACAGTAAGAGATTATTATAAAAACAAAAAACAAAATAATAATAATAAGAGAACGACAAGTACAAATTGTTTTATGTGTACACACGATAACAAATTCATGTGAATAAAAGACAAATGAATGTACAAGGCGATACAGATTGAATTAAAAACTTAAGTCTTATTGGAAGAAGAAGAAGAAGAAAAAAGCTTTATCTATAAAACATCTAAAAAAAAAAGAAGAAAAAACTTGTCAAATTAATTAATATAACATCGTAATTCAATGAAAAGAAGTTTTAATTTAATATGTTCAAAAAAATTTTCTCTTTCTCCGCACACTTTGTTAAACAATTTACTTCCATCATGTTCATCGTCAATATTTTTTATTAAATTAGATACAAACTTTCAAAGTGAAAATAGAAAAATAATAGTCTAGACTTATCAAATCTATACTCTAGTCTTCATTTTTTTTTTTTAGTAATCACAGATATACACTCTCTGTATCCGTCACAAATATTTTGTACAATTTCATATATCTATATATCATTTACAGATCTTCATTTTGCTAATATTTAATTTCTTTTTATTGAAAGAATAGGTGCTTTGAATCATCAATTCACATAATTACATATATTGTTTACTGTACAATACTCAAATATATTATTTTTTTCTCAAAAAAAACTCATTTGTTGTGTATATTCCATAACTAATAGTGGCTATATTATACATTTAAAGACAGATTATAGGCGTCTATGAAAGTTCTATTATCCTTTAATGGTTAAAAAATACTTTTTCTAAAAATATTTTGATATGATAAAGAATTCACGTGTATCTTCAAGAGATTCTAATATTCTTTTGTACATGTAAATTTTTGATTTTTACACCGAAAATCATTCTACAATAATGATGATGTTCATTTCAACATAATATTCGTCTGAACAGAATTTATTAATATTTTAAGTTTTTCATATCACAATCAGAATATTTAGAAATTGTTTGTTCTACTAAAACTGAATATTATTAAGAAAAAAAATCCTAATCTTGTTGAGTTCTATTAGTTCAAACTATGCTGTTTTTTGTTCATTGTATAGTTACGCCGTTAAAAGAAGAATAAATCATTTAAGTGACAAATTATCTTAAGTAAAGTTTTCCTGGATTAAATGTTTCCGGTCCACTTGTCTATGACCTCAAATTATTATTATTGATTTACTACCATGCAATCATTCAACTTATCTTATTATAATATAGTAAAAAGAAAAAAGAAAATTATCATCGTCATTTTCAAGTATAGAATAAATCCGATTACAAAAAGTTCAATTAATAATCACAGATTTACATTAAATTGAATAGAATCAATCAGAGAAGAGTTGACCAAAGTCCAGTTGCATAACATTTTTATTCTTTCTTTCTCTTTCTCTCTAAAATTTTATCAAGCATAGATATATCCGTTCTAACTTCGCGTATAATTAAAAGATGCGTGTATGATTTAATCAACAGCGTAAAAAGAGAATGAAAGAAAAAAAAAAAATCTATAACAAAAAAACAAAACAAAATAGAATTATTAAAATTCTTTCTCTTCTTCATTTTTTCATCTTACAAAATTGACTTGACAATGAACAATAACAAGAACATCTCTCATTTAAATTGTTCTATTTTTTACTTTTATAGATTCATACATTACATGTGTATAACAAGTAGTTTATCTATGCACTTATTATGTTTAGAGAGTTTGTTAATCGATCTTGCTAAATAAACATTTCATTGTTAAAACAAATGATTGACATGTTCAATAATAATAATATTTTGCTTCGATAAATATGAAGAAACATCATCATCTATACGACGTAATAAAGAGAAGACAATTTTTTTTTACTTGTACACAATCGACTATTCGAACGATGTGGTAATTAATCATCGTATATCTGAACCCTACGGGACAACATTGATGATGATTTGAGCAGCTGTGACATAAACTCATTAGCGTTTGTGTTTATATATGAGTATGAGAAAGAAAAAGAAGAAGAAGAAGAAGCATTTCTGAATTATTTATGTATTAGATTGTTATAGCTAGTGGACAAAGAAAATGAGATACCTATATATTCTAAGATTGATGACACATTTGAAAAATAGAGTTCAATTACATTAAAAAAAAATAAATTCCCAAACGAACGATACGTTTTCAATTGTTTATAACTGAATGTATAGATGGAAAATTTTTTCGAAAAAATATCATCAATCTTTAAATTCTCTAAGGAATTATATGCTAAGGTATATGATATTAACAATTATACCAGAGTATGATACATTAGGGCAAATAGTGTCAGTTTCACAAACATTGATATATGAAGAGTAATGCAATGCTTATGTCTTTGTATATTTGAACTATCAAACTAAAAGGCAGTCAACATTCTGTTCAAAATAAAAAATGTGACTTCTAGACTTACTCTTAATCTTGTTTAACTCAACCGACAGCTA
Source organism: Didymodactylos carnosus (assembly GCA_905250885.1). Lineage (NCBI taxonomy): Eukaryota > Metazoa > Rotifera > Eurotatoria > Philodinida > Philodinidae > Didymodactylos > Didymodactylos carnosus. Next base: position 2,070 of record CAJNOQ010001654.1, on the reverse strand, counting down.
TTGAAACTAAAATGAGATCTTTATTTTATAACAAAAAAGAAAAATTTGATGTTCAAAAACAGAAAAGAGAATAAACTGTTTTTAAAGAAAAAAAAAGAGAAACGGCGTACTTTTATATATACAATATTATATACTGAGTGATTCTTCTCTATGTATACTTAGTAGAAGTGTAGACTGTTGATATCTCTCCTACCTTGTGATAAATATGATGGATGAAGAAAAACACTACCAGTATATATCTCTTGTTAGTGTATGTGTGTATTCAATTACATTTTCTTTTTTTTTAAAACAGTCCTAGTGCTTTAACATGAATAAATGATTCAAAGAGAATGATGTTTATAAAAAAACACAACAAAACAGTATATTCTGTATCTACTCAATTTATTGTGTTATTAAATATCTCTTTGGATCCATCAGAGAAGCAATCGTAGCCATTGTTATGACAAATTCTAATTTCTTTAAATATAATCGACATAAATCCCCTCTTCCGAACAGAAAACTATTCCTAATTAGATGACCACTGTCCAGTTTCTGACTTGAAAGACAAATAGAAGACCATGATCCTGTATTAATTTTAAGTAGCCACAATTTTAAAGAAGTCTTTGTGTATAAACGTAAAAATCAGTTAGGAGAGAAATAAAATGATGCTACATGTGCACTGTTGATTTCGTAACCAAAGCAAGAGAATGATCATATACATATTTATATATATTCATCTTTTATACGTTAACATCTTTACTTTAATGCGATAGATTATTTTGGTGACAAAAAAGTGATCAAATAAACGAGAAAAACAGAATATAAGTAATAGAAATCAGTTCTTCTATGGAAAAGGGCGTTAATTCTCCTGAGAGACGGAAAAAATTATACCTGAATAGAAGACCACCCAAGAGACGGCGACATATTCGAAGATCACTGGTCTTCTATTCTGGGGAGGAGGTTACGAGATAAGTGTGTGCTGTATTGTGATAGAATTCATAAATTAATTTATCATTACCTATCTACTTTCTTTTTTCTTCGTTTATAAAATAGTCATGCACCATTAAGAACATTGGTCAATCGAGTATTATTCATGTTTAGTCAGCCTAGTTTATGTTCTCTGGAAGCTCGCGTTTTCTTTGCGATTCATTGAACAAGAGTATTTTACATAATTTTCTTTAATATTCTCAGTGATAATGTTCAGTAAAACAATTATGTATCTCATGAGACCATAGTTTTATTTCTTCGTTCAGAAAAAAAAGAACTCTGATGCTATATCACACTATATAACTGCTCAAAATTATAAGAGTACACGATTTTTGAAATTTTTCTATGAAGCCGACTAGCTGGAATAAATTCAAATAGTGATTTGGACAGCTGAAATGATGCCCTATTAGATGAAATACATGTTACTGTTTCATAAGAAATCTTGAAAATAGGGTTTCCAGAAAATCGCTCCAGTGGGATCCTAAGTGAGGGTTTTTTGAGAAAAATTTTCAGCAGTTGAATCATATAAAGCTGAAAATTCTGATGAAAATGGGATTTCTTCGATATTCCCTCAGGGAACTGTAGGTGATACAAAAACGACTAAAATAAGTTCTTTCTTGTTTTTCAAAGCGGTAGATGCCAGGGATGGAGTAGGATTTTCGCGAAGTCCCGTTATTCTTCACGGGACGAACTCCGCGAGGAAGATCTTTTGAAGCTTTACAAGGCACGGGGCGATGGCGGGCAAAATCTTCACGATGCGAATCCCGCGAAGGACATTTTTTCTTGTGAGCGAAAGATGTTATGTTTATTTTGATCTACTTTTATAATAAAGGTGATGGTTCTTCTTGCGAACCAAGATGAAACAATGAATAGCTTATGTTAGCAGAGATTTTCCGGACTAAGGAGGATCGATGAAGAAGTGCTAGATGAAAATTTTATCAAGAGTTGACGGTGAACGAGACGGAGACGGAGCCAAAGGCTTACGGAACGATCTCCCGTGCATCTGTAACTCCATGAGAGAATATCGAAGCGATCTCATTTTCATCAGAATTTTCAGCTTTATATGATTCAACTGCTGAAAATTTTTCTCAAAAAAACCCTCAC
>CAJNOQ010001653.1:0-29615 GCA_905250885.1 Didymodactylos carnosus | reverse complement strand
TACTACTTGAAACCAACGAGCCTGATTTGTCACCATTACACAGCGGTATCCTTCCTTCTTCACTAATGTAAACATTTTCCAAATATCATTAGTGCCAATCAATTTTATGAAAGTTTCCCGTGACTTATAACAGTAAGTCATTCAGTTAATTTTTATGTGATAATTATGTGCAGTAGGTGCATATTATCTTAAATACATAGAAAAAATTTTCATCATTTCAATGGTTATTTTTTATGCTACTAATTAGTACAATTGACAATGTTTCCTCAACTCTCATGTATCTTGATCTCATTTTGAAGTCAGAAGCCTGTCCTGTACATGAATCTTGGACGTGAACCACTTTTTCTTTCTAAAACAGAAGGGAATTCAAACAGACAGAGAAAAAGGCTTAAGAATGATTGAAAATGATATTTTTGCTAAATTAAATTAGTAGAGAAAAAAATAATAATTTGCACTTGTCTGATAAAAATTGTTGATTAAAAATATTTCGAACGGATACCATGATTATCCCATGCGACGCTGTACAGTGTAAAGTATCATGTCAAGTGAAAAAAATAATAATATAATCGGAACAGAACACTTGGAAATCAAGCAATTTGACGAAATATGAGAGAAATATCTTCTATAAAGAAAATCTTTTTTTGCTGGAAAAATAAAAATAACTCTGTAAGTTGATGAAGAGCAGAGAAAAAAGAACGATAAGTGTGAGAGAAAGAAACTGACAATATACCCTCTCAACGAGCGAATGTATGAATGAATTAATTTAAAGTTGGCTGTATGTTTGATGTGTTTTTTTTCTCTTTATATATGTGAGACATTATTTTCATTAACATCCATAACACGTAATCCAAATATTTATGATGCTTACCTATCATAAATGCATGTATTAATAATATATAAAGAATAATATATTATCTAAATGGCTCACACTAAATATTATTTTTGTTTTGCTTTAATCTCAGGTAGGTGATAACTACCATGAAAAATAGATTTTTAATGCCTCTTATACATAATCTGCTTGTTTTTCAGTACAAAGGAATGAACATTGTGCTTATGTAATACAGTTTCAAGAGAATCAACAAAAACCATTGTTGAAAAAAGAGTTTTTCATTTACTTCAATAACTCGATCTCAATTGGTTTCTTGAATATATTTCAGAGATAGGATACAATGAGTTCAATAATGGTCAGGCCACCTTTATTTTTTTAATGTTTTCCTGATTTATGATAGGGAAAGGACATCCGAAAAAAAGAAGATCTGAGCAGCAGAAAGAGTTTCAAATCTCAAGAGCAGCGGATGTATGAGAACTCCATTAATATTGGTGAAAACAGAATCTATGCACAACTCAAATCTCTGAAGTTGATCGGAAGCTTTTTGAAAACAACTTCATCAAATAGAGTAAACATTTGTGGGCATAGTGGGCATATATATCTCCACAACATAGTTTCATCAAACTGCATTCAGTTCATAGAGGACTACGAAGCCATGTTTTCTGATGTTTTTCCATCGATTTCGCTTGTCTAGTTGTTTGCAAAAAGCTTCCGATCAACTTCAGAGATTTGAGTTGTTCATAAATTCTGCTTTCACTAATATTGGTGGAGTTCTCATACATCCGCTGATCTTGTGATTCGAAACTCTTTCAGCTGCTCAAATCTTCTTTTTTCAAATGTCCTTTTGCTATCATAAATGAGGAAAACATTAAAATAAAGGTAATCAAATAATTAGTGAACTCACTATATACCATTTGAAGAAACGTAATTTTACTCACGATATCGAAAAAATACTCTTCGAAATAATTTCTTTGTTAGGATAATCCTGTCATTTAAGAGTGAACTTTACCTAAATATTGATTACTCTTATATTAGTGTTTGTATACCTGGCATATCACTTGTCTTTTTATCTCGAAAATATTATCGACTAATCTATTTTATTTGTTTTATGACTTGCTTGTTTGTTTTAAATAGAACACAGAATTAGCCTCTGAATTCTTGTATTCACTGAACCTGATATATCTATAGCCAGTTTATAAATCATTAACATAGTCAGTATCGAATTACAAAACTAATCCAATACATATCGATGTATGCACATTATAAATATACTGAGATCGTTTATCATCTTGTATCTCTAGTTTCGTGACGTTAGATATTAATTGACAAACACTAACTCAAAGATGATATTAGATTTTTTTCGTTTTTAGAATTGTGTATTTGGCTTGTACTGGGTCAGAAATGTCTAAGAAACAATGTCCAACATTGGACGGCTGAACAACGACTCATTTGTGATCTATTGGATAATTATCAAGTGAAATGGGGGCGACCGGTGAAGAATATGAGCGAAGAAGTAGAAGTTCGATTTGGTCTACAACTGATTCAAATCGCAGATTTGGTGAGAATTCCTTTTTCAGTAGAAAAATCGAAAAGTAAAATTATGTTGTTGTTAATTATATGAATGAACAAAACTTTTGCAAGTTCTTGTTCTTCACGGATGTAAATGAATACAGATACGAAAGTTGATATTTTCTTACTGAAACTTGAAACGATGTATATGACCTTTGAAGTCTTTGTGCGGATTAGACAAGGAGGAAACAGGCAACTAATTTAAGACATATTAATAACGATGATATCTTTTCCTTTTTTTTATTTTAGGATGAAAAAAATCAAGTCTTAATTACAAATCAATGGCAAATATATGTCAGTACAGCATTTTCTACACATGTAATTTACTTGTTGTTCGAAGTTTGCATTAGTTTATTTCAGGAATGGGAAGACAGATCACTCACATGGGATCCTAAAGACTATGGTAATGGTTTCGTCTTCTATCTGTAGCTCATCTTTTATTTCAAAAAATATATTTTCTTTATTTAGAAGGCTTATTCGATATTCGACTTCCCGTGAAAAGCATCTGGACACCGGATGTTGCTTTATATAACTAGTATGTGCGTGTTAGTTTTGAGTTTCACACAATATACTCAGAGAGAGATGAAAACAAGTAGTCAGTTAATTAACCATCTGTACATCATTTTTTTTCTGAAACGACTTAGGAAGAGTGGAACAATATGTAACATAGATATACATGTGTAGAAAAATAAAACGTATATTCTATATGTTTATTAATAATAGTCTCTTTACAAAGCGAATACGATTAGCAACTTGCACTCTATCATAATCCCTATCACTTCTAATGATAGAATTTGAAGACATTATATGGGGAATATTGACAGAAAAATAAGTTTTTATTAACAACGAAGAAATCATGGGCAATTAATAACATATTCACATAAAGCGGTACTCAACTTATAATATCAAAAATTTTAGATTTACTATCTATTTCAAAATTTACTTTTCGAACCAGAGTCTATACTTAAGATTAGTCAAAAAATCTTCACCAAATTTCTAGAACACCTTTCAAAAACAAAAGTAGTAGTAGAATATATCTTGAAGGTTTAAAGTAATCTAGATCGATTTTGACTGAGTTATGAATTTTTTAATTTTCTGCTTAACAAGCCTAAAATGGGTTTTCAACCTAATATAGGTTTTCACTAGATTTTTAAATTTTCTTCTAAAAAGAAACATTGTTAAGAGACTCAGTATGATCGACATCTGATGTTTCCGTTTATTTTGAATATCATCGAATCCGGCGAACTTCTGCGACACCTGAATCATAGGAAATGAGAATCTCAGGTTTAGGTGAATGCATAGACTAGGCGTCATTATATACAGTACTCCACAAAAGTAGCACTTCCATGTAACTCAAGAAGCATGATAGCTAGTGACTTCTAATTGTATGAGATCATAGCTCTCACTGAATGCTGATCAGCATGAGCCTCGTTTGCACGATCGTTCATGAGATATGAGCGTTTCATTTATTTTTCGTAAAACATCAATAACTCCTGATCTAAGAGAGGTGAAATACAGTTATTTTACGGGCGAGGACTGTTTTCTTTTGTTGAAAATTCGGAAAAAGATTCACAACTTACTCTATAGAGTGAGTTGTGAATCATTTTGACCTCAAATTCGCATCAAGGGCTCTACAGTGTCTGTAGATTATCTAGCCAAAATATGAAGGTTAACTATTGTGTGGTTCTGGAAATTTATTGAGAACGAGCACCCACGATTGAAACATACGTAGAACAGCGAGGATGAGGAACTAAGGGCCGCTCTTTCTACTACAGAGTCTACATTCAATGTACATCATAATCACGAACATATAACCATAGAAATCTATGCTTTCGAAAAACGTATGTGAAACGTTTGTCAAAAAGATTACACCCTCACCTCTGAACTTCGCCATTTCACTTATTTTGCGCCCTTTTCACTTCCTTTATATTTTATAGCAAAACGAATAAAATACTTGTGAACAGCAGACAAAACTGGGTCGAATAGCATACTTAACATTTGGTTTTCGAACAAAAAACTTTGATTGAAAATTTTCGCTCTAGGTTGATGGTGAACATTTAATCTTTTTGACAAACGTTTCACATACGTTTTTCGAAAGCATAGATTTCTATGGTTATATGTTCATGATTATGATGTACATTGAATGTGAAATTTAAAAATCTAGTGAAAACCTATATTAGGTTGAAAACCCATCTTAGGCTCGTTAAACAGAAAATTAAAAAATTCATAACTCAGTCAAAATCGATCTAGATTACTTTAAACCTTCAAGGTATATTCTAGTTACCGGATCGTGCTACTTTTATGGAGTAGTGTATACAACGACGCCTGAAGCTTTTGAAAAAAACTACAACTAAAACAAAACGATCGTAGCAGTGGAATAAATCATAGTGAACAAAGAAGAAAAATAATCATAATATCTGTAAAGATAGGGGTTCAACGAAATCTTGATGAGGAATGGATACAAAGTGTGAAATATGCTCCTGCTTTTATGAAAATTAAACGACAAAGCCTCCGTTGAAGCATCGTATACATTAGAAAGTGAATCGTATGCATTAGTCTGTTCTGATCGGATAAAGTTCGTTAATTTTTCCAGTAAATAACTGATCAACTTAGGATCATATCTTTTTGTCGGTTGTAGCTTGTCTTATAATATATTTTAGTGCCGATACTCGGCTTGAAGAGAAACGAGAAGTATTAGCTGTTGTTTATTATAATGGCACTGTGTTTTGGAAACCAATGTCTATTTTTAAAAGCACGTGTCAAATTGATATTAGACGATTTCCTTACGATCGTCAGAATTGTTCAATGAAGTTTGGTTCATGGACATATGATCTATCAAAAGTGAATTTAACATTCTATAAAGGTCTAGAAAAGTTCAATTTAGACAATTATGTTAAATCAAATGAATGGACAATAATTGGCAACCATGCCGCACGATATGTTGACGGTTACTCATGTTGTCCAGAAAAATATGTTGATTTAAAATTTTTTCTCCATTTGGAACGACGCGGGGGATTCTATAATTATATTTTGATATTACCATGTGTACTCTTATCGTGTTTAACGATGATTCTCTTTTGGCTTCCGGTAAGTAACTTTGATATAGACAAACAGTTTACTATCTAACTTGTGATCAAATTCTTTTTAGCCTGAAAGTCCATCCAAATTGGTTTTGGGTAAACATAACAAACTAATTCATATAAAAGATATCAAATGATTTTTTGCTTTTAGGTATGAACATCTTTACATCATTCTTCGTGTTATTGCTTTTATTATATAAAAATATGCCATCTAATGCAGAACACATACCCAGAATAGGTAAGAACTAAGCATCTTTTAGTTATAGATATGTATCATTTGTCTGTTATTCTAGGTGCTTATTATTGTTTAAACATGGGAATGATTGCTACATCATCATTTTTGTGTGCGATTGTTGTACATATTTACTTCCGAGGTGACGGACCAATGCCAAATTTATTAAGAAAGGTAAATTTTCTTTATTATTACTATCCTACTATTTATTTATGATTTTATATTTAGATTTTTCTTGAATGGTTGGCACGATTTTTTCGTATGGTACCGTACACGAATCCATATCAACAACATGCTGCTAATGGCATGTTAGCAATAAAAACTACGTGCGATGGTGATAAATTTGAAAAATTTGAATTACTAAAAGAACGTTTTAAATCGTTTCATGAAAAACGAGCAGCATTATCAACAAATAATCACCATTATTCTTCTGGTAGTGGCGATGGAAAAGATTATGGAGCATTTGAAAACGATAGTGATCATATATCACATTATTATCCGTTTCAGCAAACAACACCTGCTATTTCAGCTTTAGGTAATAGCAAGCAGGAACCTATTACAGAATTAAATATTACATTTATTACGGTTGAGACTGATTTAAAAGAGATTCGCGATTATTTACGTACAACAAGAAAACGAATAGAAGATAAAGAAGTAAAAGCGAAACTTATTAATGATTGGAGACAATTAGCATTAGTTCTGGATCGAGCACTTTTCTTCATTTATCTATCTGCTATTATCATTTCATTGGCTGTTATGTTTCCAAGATAAATACAAACTTTTTGTACAAAATATCTTATTTTTTTCTTGCAGAATGATAGAAATATTTTTAAACAAATTAATTGAATCATAATTTGTCAGAATAATTCTAAACGGAATATACATCAAGAAACTATCAGTATGAATGACAGATTTACTGTCTCTGTAGAATCAGAAATTTTGTCAATAGATAATAAGCTAACGTCTTTCTTAATAGGCATTTTACACACACATACACACATATATATATATTCTAACTTATGAATTATACATTTTCTTCAGTGAGTTTACTTTTCAATAATATTATAAATTACAAACAGAATCGAAGTGTTTCTCGCGATAATAGTGACAAATTCATTGTTCGTGTTTCATTATTCCGATGACTTTAAATGATCATGCCATTAAAATATACTGTAGATTAATTAAGATGCTCTGAAGTGTTAATAATTTTTAGATTTTCAACTATTATAACAGATTATAACTTGTCAACATTATCGTCTTAGTTAGGGAATTATTTTGGTAATTGGTTCCGTATCGTTCGCTTTGAACTTTGTCAATCAATTTTACATGCAAGTGTGTTTATTCAAGTATAGAGAAATCTTTTCTTTACAGAACAAAACATTTCTCGTCTTTGTCTGCTATTTCATCAAAGAGAGGAAAGAAATGTTTATAAAGAAAAAAGTTTGATGACTTTTTGGTACTGACCAATTTTTGTATTGTTAATTTAAGAATTTTCAACTCTGTCGGTAGTATACTACTATATAAATACGCACAATACGCACATTGGTCATGAAAATTTTATTCGAAACTTTACCTTGTGTAATACAAATCATTATAAAAAACCTACATGAATGATGTATTGAATGGTAATTGATTAGGAGCTAGATGCGAGTGATAGAAAGATTATATTCATCATCCTACTGCTGGCACATACTTAGCATATCCAAGGCAGTTGTCCATGAAAGATAATTAGTACTGATATTTTTAGCAGCAAGTAAAAATATTATTGAAAAAATTACTAATGGCAATATAATATAACACATCATTTCAGTTTTATTTACATGAACTGAACAATTTACGATTAATTTCAGTTCTATTAAATTTAATACTGAAATATAATGTAAATTTATTTGGTTTATAAAGAACGAAAAATAATAGTTTAGAAGAGAACATTGTTTTTTTCTTTATGATAATTATTATTTTGAGTTTACTTTATGAAAAGTGAAACTTGTACGATCTGGTAATCGACGTTCAACAAATACAGAATTATCACCACGCCTAAAAATGTAGCATAAATCAGTGTGATAATAAGAAAAATTTGCTATTTTACATTAGAGCAACTGCTTTTCGATCTTTTCTATTATTCAATGCAAATCGACCATCGAGCGCAATACGCGTAAATTCTTCGGCTATTGAACCATCATTATCCATCGTTCGATCAGCTAACAATGAGAAGAAAGAAAAGCGAATAGTTGTTTATTTATTCTATAATTTTCTTCGTTTAACCTTACTATCGATGCTTCGGTTCATTTCGTTATAGTTGAACTTAACTTCTGTCATTTTCTAAGTACAAAGAAAAAATATCAAAACAAACATATCATGTAGATAATTACCACTTACATCTACACTAGCCGGTTTCAGTTGAATTTCTGTTTCCAATTCGCTTAATGTTTGCAAAACAATACCCCACTAAAAAAATACATAAAATCTATTTTATTTTGATTGAACTACACGGTTAAATAACTTACCAATTTTTCAATAAATTGTTTTTTGTCACATTTCTCTTTCTTTTTTCCATTACATGCCTCTTTTTCATAACATTTCTCTTTCTGAATAAGTCCCACAAAATACATGTGTGAATTTTTTTGAATATACAAAACAACTTCATCTCTTCCTTGTTCAATATTTAATTCCGGTATATCAGTCCAACTAATTCGTTGGTGATGTTGTTCATCTTTAACAGATCCTAAAAAACTTTTTGCCGTCGAGGATGGTAGGCGTCTTTTTTCTCGACCGATTACTGGTTCTTTATCTACATTGTTATGAGGATCAACTTCCGTTAGACGTATTGAGAAATTTTTATTCGCACTTGGTGGGGTAGATGTTAACGTTTGAACTAATTCACCCTCACCCTCACCCTCATCATCTTGACATATATCTTCAATAGTCGATGCACGTGAACGTGATGGCTCTTTTTGGTCTGATTCATCACTATATCCTTTTTGTGTCGTTTGATTTGGCCATTGTTCAAATGGATGATCTGAACTTTGGTCAATCGATCGACGATAAAATTCTTCATTCTCGTATTCATTCTCTGTTGATACTGAATAAGCTTGACGAGACGACGATGAATAAGGAATATTTTGAGCCTGTGATTGTGTGACCTAAATAAGAAGTACAACTCAAAAACTGAAGTGTAATATATGATATAATCTCTTACTCCAGATATCAGCGGTAATGACTGACATTTTGACATCATTGATAATTCTTGGTTATCAGAACTCATCGATGACGATGATAAACTGTCATCGATGAAGTCAATGCTTTCTAGAGGATCAGTATCAAAGCCAGTATCTTCATACGATTCAGAGAGATTTTCTAATGGTCGACGTTTATCGTATGTTACAAAATCATTATCTAAATTACTAATGCCACTCAGTATCGATGTTGTATCTTCAGTACTTGATGATATGGCTACTGTCGATATAGTATCGGTAATATCAATTGTTTGTGTTGACGAAAATAAATTTAAAGATTGAAGGACATGAAATCGGACCAACGATGCGCCTTTTAATAGATCATGTTGATAAGGAACATTGATTAGCTCAGCCTAAAGTAATAAATATCATATAAAGTCAAGTATACTATACTAGTTGAAGTAGAAATTAAAAATAAAAATATCAGATACATAACTTAGTAGTCTCTCTAACAATCTTTCAAACCTCTTTTAACTTGATAGCTATAGGAACTCATAGTCTACATGCTAAAAGATATCATGTTAGCTTCTAGAATGGTGAATAGTAAACTCGTTTTCTGTACCGGTAATTGATCTATTATTTTAAGAAATGTTTGTAAAAAATATGTGGTCTGTGTATCGAGTGTGGTGTACAAAAGTCTATAAAAAAAATTCAAACACAAACCATTTATTTAATGCATAAGTGTCTAGCGTAATAGTTATACACTACGCTAAGGCTCTTACTTGTCTTGAAAACCGATAATCGCACCTAATAATGAATATTTACATATTAAATAATCAAGAAGATGTTTACTTTCCAATAAAGTTTTTTCATTATTCTACAAAAAATAAAACGATAATAACTATTCATCTATGTAGAACATAGTCGTGATAAATACTTTGCTTAATTGTACATAATCTACAGATGATAAAACCGATCTTATTGTACGTTGGTTAGTAAAAACATAGTGTACTATCGGTTTTAGTGCTCGTTCAAGAAACGCGGCTTGATCCGTATTCGAATTGTAATACTAAAATCAAAAACATATTTCAGGTTTGATCAAGGTAGAATTAATCACTGTTACGGCATATAACTCATTGAAAGTTCCATAAGTATGATTGAATAGGTTTAGAATGCGTTGTAAATATAAATCTGCCTCGGAAGCCGTATATTTTGCAGAGGGAAGACAAAGAAACTGAAATATGACATACATGTAACAATTAAACAGAGATAAATTGATACGATGGTAGTAAATACAAACCCCACTAATTCGACCATAATGTTGATGTGTAACAATTGTTTTTCGAAAGTTAAACGTTTTTGGTACAGATGAAAATAAATCATGTTTAAAAAATTGAGCAAGACCAACTAGTTCACCGCATTCAAGCAATCGCTACAAAAAAATAATTTTTAAAACCGACTATAACATCCATATAGATTAAACAGCGCTAATATTTTTTATAGAGCAATTTTAATCATTGAATTTTGGAAGACACTCTATTCTTAAAAATGACATGAGATATATCGAATATTTTCTTGTTTTTTCTGTATTCTACAAGCAGCAGCATTGATAAGACATCACTGTTACACGCAGCAAATCCAAAATTTTTTTCAAAATCAAAAATGACTAAAAATGCTTTTATAAGCTGACACACACGGGAAAAGACGTAGCAAACTACTTGATCTTTCTGTTGGGAAGGATAGAAAAAGATAATTGCTTCTGGTAACAGATCTTGTTCATCGTTGGAACCCCGCATATAATAAAAATCAAAGATGAAAAAATATGCTTGAGCCATCTATTCTAAAAAATACAGTGAACACATAGCGTAGTTTTAACTAGACTTCCTGATTAGAGTCCTACAGATTAAGCCCAACTTAATCTATAGATCAGGTTAGGTTTAGATTGCAAATTTATCGGTCAGGTAAGGTTATAAGTTACGTTGATAATCGATTTTTAACACGATGAACCCCACATATAAAAGTTCGTTCCATCATTGAGTAAGACCCGTGAAGTATGTAATTACGGGCTTTTCAATCCGGAAGCTGTCGCTCAGCTTCGTGAAAATATGAAGTGAAATGCGTGAAAAATCACAGATCTGACTGACAGCTTCCGAGTTGAAAAATCCGTGATTACATACTTCACGGACTTTACTCAATGATGGAACGAACTTTTGTATAGAGAAAAGTAGGTGGAAAAACCACGGACTTTTCTTTTTTCACGTTTACAGTGCGGTTCTTTCATCGTTTAAGATATCTTTGATAAAATTTTGATTTATGTTCTCTAATTTAAATTTAAATTGAACTAATAAGAGTGAAAGATGGCAGAATCGAAAAAGAAAATGGAAGAAAACAAAAAATTCTATGTTCGTTAAAAGAGGACGAATATACAACGATAACAGAATCAACATCCAAGTCGTGTATTAGAACGAACAAGATAATCTTTAAATGATGATGTTTTACACGATCTTTTGTTTTTACGTAATTTTTTTGGGTTGGCTTTTCCAGACAAAAAACCGCACAAGTTAAGTTAGGTTAGCCTAGGTTAGCTAACGAAAAAAACTTTATTGGTTAAGTTAGGTTGAGGTTATGAAGGTTTTTATAGGTTAAGTCATAGGCTGCCAAAAAGTCGTAACCTGCAGTGCTCTACTCTCGACGAACTTGACCACATGAATTTCTATTGAATTTTGGCCGGTGTAGTATTCACATTTCCTATAACAATGAGATATTTTTTCACCAAAAGAAGGTGATATGTCCTAATGAACGTCCTTCTTTCCATTCAGCAAATATTTAAAAAAATAATGTGATGATAATTTTTGGCGTAAAAAGTTTTTTTTCAAGCAATAGATATTTTTAATCATCAAGACAAAAATCTCTATATACATATGTATCTCTGATCTATGATAAACAAAAAAAAAAAGAAAAACTAGTCTCAAAATGAGTTCGATTGCAGTATCAACAACATAAAAACAAGAACAAATTTAACAACATGTACAAAAAGAAACAAGAAAATTCTTGAACACAAAATTCTAGAAGTATTGATTGCATCTTAGTGGGTGGGTACTCAATTTCACTGTAGCAAACAAAAATAAATTCTCTCTACCATTTTCTATTTTTCTGCATGGGAAAAGATTTATCTATAGGTGAGAGATAATGGAATGATGGAATTTTCCTAAAGTTTGAATTTGATCAGAAATGGAAGCAGAGCGTATGACGAACAAACAAAGGTAAAAGCAAAACTCAATTGTGAAGTCAAGCCACAACAGCATTATAATTAAAAACTATTAACACAAAATCTTCCCGATGAGGATGTAAGTGGAGAAAAGTGTCTGAACGAGGAATATGAAAAATGAGACAAAATACAAAGCTACAAATACAATAAAGAAGCGCAGAGAGAGAGAGAGAAAGAGATACTACTACACAGTACAAAAAAAAACAAATTACATGTTCGAAATTAGAAAAGAAACACAACCGACTGAAATACAAAATTGATAATGGATGTATATGCACAAAAAACATTCAGATCTAAATTTATTAGAGAGAAGTTGAAGCAGATAATGCTGTTGAATTGTAGATATTGTTATTTGTTAATGTTTTTTGATAAACATTGGGTGATTCACGATCTGTAGTACCGAATCGATCGGCAAAAAAGTCTGGACAGTCTAATGGCGAAGAAGATGTAAGATTATTATCATTGGTTGTATTTTGAAAAAAGTTATTTTGCCAGGACGATAGTGAATCAAACGCTGAATCAACATTCGTGCTTCCTGTTTGACTATTATCAATAAAATTTAAATCATCATCTTCATTGAGATCTATCAACGGAGTGTTGTATGGAAAAAATAGTGGATCGACAGTCCTATCAGAAAAAGAGGGTGGTAGTGGTGGTTTTGTTAGCAAAGTATTTGTTGCTGAAGATTGCGGTAGTCCAGACGACGATGATGAGGGGGAGGATGATATTGTTGAAACAGAATCAAATGCATCTAAAATAAATAAATCATAAATAATAAATGAACAAAATCACGAAAGTTCTCTAAGATGAGAGAAAAAATTTAATTCTTACCTCCAAAAAGAGTATTTGAAGATGGTCGTCGTTGTTCTTGTTCGTCAGTGTTTGGGGTTAGACGAATAGCAAAAAATTTGCCTTCGGGAGTTCGTATGTACGAACCACGTGGTGTTTGAATAAAATGAATCTGAGTATTCGCTGGAATGATTTCTCGTTTTGTTGCATCCACTTGAACTTCAAGTGGCGATTGAAGAACACTTTGTTGTACATTAATTCCATTTTGTTTTAATTCATTTAATTTTCGATTTGTGGATGCTTGTTGTAAATGCATTGGTAGTGGTGTCATAGCAGCTGTTGTGGAAGATAAAGATGAACGCTGTTGACTACCATTGATAAATGGAAAACGAGATTCATATGCTAATGATGGATGACTCAAAAAACGACTATCATTGCTTAAGTAGTTTGAGTAAGAGGGAAATGGAGTACTAAAATAATAAAGAAATGCGTTTAGAATCATTAACGATTATTCTTCTCAAAAAACATCACAAAGAATTCAACTTACTTTCTAGCGTAGTATGATGAACTTTGTCCTCCAGTTATCCGTTGTTTAAAACAAGTAGTATTCATTCGTTTTTCATTTTGATAATCTTTTTGAGCACGACGTTTTTCAGCTGATGTTAATTGGTGGTCTTTTCTGTCTGACAGCAATGATTCATGAGTAAATGGTACCTTAGTTATCGACTGAGAGTGCTTTCGACACATATCTAATAAAACAGTATCATTTGATATTCTCTCAATATCCGACATATCGGCAACAGTTGGTTCTTCTTCGGCCTAAAAACAAAGAGTCATAAACAAATTTTAAAACAGAACGTATTTTTACAGTGTTATGAAACATTGTAGTATCAGCAAATCGATCATATCTTTTACCCTACAATTTCTCTTTTGTTAATTTCAATTCTGACTGTGAAAAATGTGTCAATTTCTGTTTTGACTGTGAAAAATTATAGAACTATTCAAATTTTCTTTCTCGCATGAGTATGAATGAGTTTCAATTCTCAATTTTCATTTTAAGAATAAATGTACTCGATACCAGTACACGCCACAAAATGAAAATTTACGCAGGCTTTTAGGGATATTTACATGGTAAAAAGAGACTTCTGACTAGTACTCGTACCGAGTATATTTGTTCCTGGTGCCAGAAATCTGTGCAGTGTCTCATTTTGTAGATCAAACACTGGTCTTTACGGCTACAAAGAAGAAAAGCTTTTTACTTTTCTTGTTCACTGATTGTTAAGCTGCTTTTAACGGTACACAAGCAAGTCCTACAGAGAACCAATTTTCAAAACGATTAAAACTTTAAGATGATGCTATCTAAAAGGTATCAGTCATATTTAGTGTTTCGTGCTTTTTTGAACTGTAACATTGAGAATCGAAACTCATTCATGCTCATGCACGAAAGAAAATTTGAATGGTTCTATAATTTTTCACAGGAAAAAATGAGAAGGGCTGCTTTCAAAAAAATAAAGAACCATCAGAAAATTCTGATGATATATTCGGAAAGGATACACTCGCATGCATATGTTTCACATGTTTTTTTCTTTCCAAATCTTTTAACAAAAGAGAAATTGTAGGGTAAAAAGTAGGATCGATCTGCTGATACTATAATTTTTCACAATACAGTACACATTGTACATACAGCAAACATTAATAAATTTTCAACTTCATTTCTTGTAAACTGATTTTGAGGTTGTAATTCATCGACGACACGATCAGACATTCCTTGTTTTGCCACTTGTCGATCATAAATTCGTTTTTCCATTGTATAATCAGCTATCAGACGATAAATGTAACAATGCTTCTTTTGTCCATATCGATAAACTCGACAGACAGCCTGTGCATCATGACAAGGATTCCAACTGACATCGAGGACTATTACTCGACTTGCCGCAATCAAATTGATACCAAGACAACCAGCTCTAAAGATGAAATAAAATTACAAATATTGTAGCAAAGATTGAATCGGTAATATACCGTGTTGATAATAAAAATAATTTTGTATTTGAATTTGGTGCATTGAAAATATTAATTAATCTTTCTCGTTCAAGACTACTTGTACTACCATCGAGTCCTAAATTTATATCACGTAGAGGAAAGAGAATAGAATAAGTAGAATACATACTTAAATAGGTTTTATTTTTTTCCCATATTTGATCATTGGTTTTCGGTATTCGCCGTTGATATAAGAATTCTTCAAATATATTCAACGATAATAAACTTTGACTAAAACGATAGTGTTGATATTAAAATACAAGTAATTTCTTTATAATAATGCGGTTACCTAAAGACAAGAACTTTGTCTCCAAGTTCTATTGATAAATCCAACAGTGTGAAGGCAACTTCAAATTTGATACCATTGGAAAACAAACCACATACATAAGAATTCAAAATTGAATTAGCCTTAACATAAGAAAAACGTTGATGATCTATTAAGATCGTGATAAACGAAAAAACAGCATACAAAATCGTAATCAAATTCTTTCTTTTCCATTAATGATGTTGTTATTTGTTGATCGTAATGTAGTGATAACGGTAATTGACTACTTGCATAATTACGTTGAACACTTGTTTGTCTTGTGGATGTTGTTCTTGAATTACTACTATTCACATTATTATTGTTCAATTCCAAATCAATATCAAGATCAATGTCAGATCCTTCTTGACGAGTTTTGATAAATTTATACAAAACATCAGCATGATTCCATATCTAAAAACAATGATAGAACACATTTGGATATTTTACAATTATGTTTACTTACTTTACAACAAATGGCAAATGCTCTCAGTGGATTTAATTTTTCTGAATAAGATAATGCGCCAATAGCATCCAAGAATTTTACGTATAATTGTCTTTGTACATTGGATAATTTTAATAGAATAACATATTCATCTTTTGGTGGTAGTGCATTTTGTAATACATCGTGTCCACGTCTATAAAAGAAAATGATAATTCTTAAAATGCAAAGGAATTTCATGATAAGACAACAATACCTTTGAACAAATCCTTCTAATATACTGTGTAATACACTAAAATATTCAAAAATAATGTGAAATATTAAAAACAAAAAGGATAATAACTTACTGAGCTCGATATTTCATTAATTTTACATCTGTTTCGGTTGAATCAACGCATTGTCCATTCATAATAGGCCGTTCAAACATATTTGAAAATTCTTGACGACTGCCCAGATAATTCGGCCTTACAAAGTCAACCATACACCAATACTCGAGTAGATTGTTTTGTAACGGATATCCTCTATAGAGATTCAAAATAGTTTTGCATATTCCTAAGAAACAATATACTTTTCGATTAAACTTACGTTAACACAATGCGTCGTCTAAAAAGTAAATATAGTATAATTTAAATTAATATAACAGTGAGGTCTCTTTCCCAACATACTTAGTTTTAATTGTTTTTAATGCTTGTGCAACACCGGCTAAATGATTTTTAATCCGATGACCTTCATCACCTGAAAATAGAAATACATCCGTCTACTACAGATCGTCATTTAACATTGTGTTTATAACTTACATATGATAAGGTCAGGTGACAATAGAGCATTTCGAACATCTAAAAATTTCTCAGCATTAGTTGCATTCAAACGGTATGATTTTAGTTTTTTTCTAATTTTAAAAGCTCAAACTTACCATCCATTGTATCAACAGTTTTTTCTTCCTCTTCAAGGTCAACAAGAATTGGTTGTCGTAGTCGTAAATTATTATTTATATTTTTTTTATTAACACTTTTTGGGTTTACACCTTTTTTTGTTACAATTAATCGAAACATTTCATATCCCAAAATTAACACACCACCATTTGTTGACCAATTTTGAATTATTTTAGCTCGTTGTTCAAATTTTTTAGCCATTTCGTTCAATATGTACAAACTAAATGGACGTTTATATACATAATCATTGTTTGTTATTTGTTCGGGAGTCCATCGCTTAATTTCATTAACCCAATTTTGAATGGTATTTATAGGTACTAAAGATAAGATCTCTAATTAATTCAGAAATCTTTTCAACACAATAGCAAATAATTACGTACCAACAATTAGTACACATCTGGCTGTTGTATCTCTCAACAGTGTATCAATAAATGCAATAACCTGAAAACAGAAACAAATTATTCAAAATAAGAAGAAAAGTAAATCAAACATACTTGAATTGTTTTTCCGCAGCCCATTGAATGAGCGAGAATACAACCTAGACCAGGCGTTTTTTTATATTGTTCGATTGATTCAACAATATTATCATACATAAAACGAATTCCACCAATTTGATGTGGTTTCAGTGTTGATGTTAAATGTTTTGGAATATACAGATCATCATCTTCACTGGGATGATTGACGTTTATCAAAATAAGACCTAAAAAGTATGACATTTTACTATTTTACATCTAAAAAGATGTTTTTTCTTCTCTCTTTTTATACCATTCTCATCTGGAACATTCACACGATCATCGACATGTAGACGCTGTAATTTTTTACTTAACGTATCATTAATATCTTCTGTATCACTAGTAACACATTGAACATCGGAATCACTACCATCAGAAGAAAACCCTCTCACGTTAGTTGTATCGTCTAAAACCAGAAACAATTTCCACATTCCAAAAATAATTTCGATTTGTTATATAGAAGGTATTACCAAGTTTTTTTATGGTTGCCGCTTTTTCATTAATATCATCATCATCATCATCAATCAATATACAATCATCGTCATTCGATATTTTTCTTTCAAGTGTTGTATTTTGTGAAAGAATATCTGTTTGAGCTGCAGCATTTCCACGATTTAATTGTACATGAAATAAACGCTTATTGTTGTTTTGTTGATTATTTGATGAATAAACGTAAACATCACCAAACTTTTTTTCATTCAATAAAGGTTGCGTTTGTGGTTGTGGAAATATTCTATGAAAATTTGTCTCTTGTAAACGTTGTATCCGTTCTTGTTCGGCCTTTTGTGCTGTTAATGTATCATTTTGTAGTTTTTCTTCAGTATATAATGTTCGAATATTACGACGTAAATGTGCCGCGGTTGACTTTTTCTTGTGTATACCATTATTTTTATCTGATCGACTACGATGTTTACGTTTTTTAACATTATTTGTTGTTACTAATGTGGTACTATCATCCTTCAAAACTGGGTCAACAGGCACTGGAATTTCATCCATCCGTATCAATGCATCTAAAATGTCACAAATGATTCTACTTTATTCTACTCTTCTGTCAATGATAATATGGCTTAGAAAGATTGGAAAATTTCTTTTTATCAAAGACAACTTGAGAAACTCGTATTCATTTGATCAAACTAGAAAATATCTGTACGGCTATATACAATGCATGAGAGTAGAAAGAAAGTGAAAAGAAACTAAAGAGACAGATATTAACAATTATTTTACATGAACGTTCATAGTGAATTTTCTGAAGTTTCTATCAACAGAATCTCAAATTCTGTCATGTCTCAAGCACGTCGTCTCATGTCAGTCGTAATAGCCATTTCGATAAAAAAAAAAGTTCTGAAGGGATTTTGATTGGTACTTTTATGGCAATAGACATCCGTCCGGGTTTTACTAAACGATGTCCAAAAAACGACTTTATTGAGGCACCGTAATTGTTTAATGTGACCGTTCAGAATAGATCTCACATTCAACGTGATAGCTGCTGTTTATGTTTATTATACATCAACAAGAAATAAGAATCAAAAATATAAAAAGACGGTATGAGATGTAGGGATGTCGGTGTGATTATATGTAGTCGTTTGCTCTGACGGCTTTCGGAGGAGAATGTTTTACTTTAGAGCAATTTTTTAAATTCAAATAACTTTTTTACTAAAAAATAATTATAGAAGAAAATATTTGAATACTACTGTGGAACTTTTTAGAATACTTCTATCAGAAGAAGTGTTTCATTCTTTTTGTATAGCACCTGATCTGATCATTGTCAATCTCACTATTTCGCAGTCGTCCGGTCTTCTGATCCATATAGTGATTTGTTTTTATAAAGAAACATTTATACTGTTAATAATAGCAACTTTCTTTCTAAAATGCTGTCTGAAAACCTGCCACAAAATTCTTTTCAATACAGTCTGCTTTGACCAATAGGAAAAAACCAGACTATAAAAGCGATAAGGCTAAAAAAATATAATGTTAACATCGATGACTGAATGAAACTTACTATGGTGAAATTTTTGTTTGTCTTTATTAAAAAAGTTGTTTATACCTTCAGAAGAATCTGTCTGCTTTCACTCTGAAAATGTCCGGTTCACTTCTGAATATCTAAAGTTCAACTTTTTTTGGCGAAAATCTTTTACCACTATGTGATGATTGATTTATTTCGAATCACTCGAGAGTCATCATAGGTCCATGACCTGTAATATCGATGACTCAGACCAGAATAAAAGAGATAGGGAAACAAAATAAAAGAGATGTGGGGCTCGATGTCGTACCGTAGGTTTGAAATCCATTCCAAACGCGCAAAAAATTTTAAAATTTCGGTTTTCAAAATGAAACCCGTCGCGATTCCGCTCAAACACAAAAGAAATTTGTTGACAGTGGAAACATGAAAATGATGAGCTTGAACGGTTACCGGTCAAGAAGAGAAATTTAATCCGAGTGACAACAGGTTTAGTGACAGTGAAAATCAACAGCAAGGAAAACTTTCTACTTCTGTGATAAAGACAGAATCAGGTCACACTAGCTGGACACTATTGACAACGTTCAGTGGAACGCCAGTCGGTCACAGATGACACCAGTTGATCTCTTTTTTAGAGTAGTTTGTGCTAGACAAATTTACGTCGGAACGCATACGTTTTATGTTGATATCAAATATTAAAATCTTTGCAACAGTATTAAACGATCTGTTTCTGAGGTTGTGTTTTTGAGCCATGAGCAAGCCTTTAGATGTTACTGCATGGATTGACTTGAATATTGTTGATCAACCATGGGGAAAATCATTAAGTAAACAATTTGATGAGAAAAAGATAAAATATTTAGTGGAAACAATGCCAATTCCTTATACAATCACTTGGTAAAAATTCGAATGTAAACACTGATTCGTGTTTCCAACTGATTAATTTTATTTGAAGGTCAATATCCACCTATCCCGGTGCATCATCCTCATCAGCAGCAGCAACGGCCAGTAATATTAATGAAGAATTTGTATCAAACCTACTATTGTTCATGACATGCGAACAATGGTTTGAATTTGTTCATGTTTGTTTAAACGACAGTGGATCTAATGGAGGAAAAGAATTATTTGATACGATCAACAATAACTTTTCAATGAAAAAGTCAACAACAATCTGTGTTGTCGGTGTTAGCTCATTCAATAATCTCTGTAAAATGTTAAATCAAAAAAAGCCACGATTAACTATCAAACAAAATGATCTTGAAAATGTTCTTGTTCAGTTACAATTATTAAATCAATGTGTTATCAAATACGTTGAGAATGATAACGATTTAGCTTTGTTAGTATTATCTTTTACAAAGGCTGTTAGTGTTGCGCCTCAAAAACGTTTAAAAAATCAGTCACCATTTACATTTCATGTTGATTCGATGAAAAAGTTAAAAGCTATTCGAATCGATCCTGAAAATTCAAATCAATGTTTACAATTGTTATGGAAGCAAGTTCTACAACAATTTCCATTAGTGGGTATTGAGCAAGCTCAAGCTATTTCAAATCAATATCCAACCATACAATCATTAGTGAGCGCCTATGACCAGTGTCAAACAGAAGTGGAAGCAAAACGTTTATTGGCCGATATACAAGTACGTCGTGGCGCAGGAGTACTGACAACAACGAGGAAAATTGGACCACAATTAAGTGAAAAAATATGGAAATTTTTTAAGTCAGAAAATGGAATGGATCTCTTGTGAAACAAATGTATTTTGGGTAAATTTGTGTGTGCTATGCTTGATTGTAATTATGCTTTTTCTTTGGATTAAAATGCACTTTATTAAGCTTGTTTGCCATTTTTTTTTGCTTAATGATTGATGCTTGCTTGTTTTTCCTTATTGAAAGACGTTATACTGAAAAGTCACCTTTACGCATGCACCGATTAATAATCGACGTTGGGGCATTCAAGAAAATCGTTCCCACTTGATTATAGTAAATCTCTCAGAATTGGGGAATGTCTCATTTTGTAGCGAAAAGTTTGTTCTACAAAAGTAAAGTGTTAAAAAGCTTTTAATGGTATTTGTGACAAATATAAGTATTCAAAAACGCACAAAAGTCGCAAAAAAAAATAATCGAAGATGATTATTTTTTTTCGATTTTGCACATTTTTGAATACTTATATTTGTCACAAATACCATTAAAAGCTTTTTAACACTTTACTTTTGTAGAACAAACTTTTCGCTACAAAATGAGACATTCCCCAATTCTGAGAGATTTACTATAATCAAGTGGGAACGATTTTCCTGAATGCCCCAATGTCGATTATTAATCGGTGCATGCCTAGCAACGGTAAAAAGCACATTCCGGAAATTGTACAAAATTTCTGGAATGCCATTCCAGAATGTCGCCTTAGAATGACGTACTGGCATTCTAGAATAGAAGAAAGTTTTTTGTTTTGGTTCTATTATACGAGCAAAAAATTTTGAGTCTGTAACGAAATACAGGTATCAGAAGGACCAGAATTTATTTTATTTATTTGCTACTATCCCTAAGAAACCAACGATTTCAACGAGAAATTCAGTTCTATTTAGATCGTCTTTTTATTTTAGAGTAAAACGGAGTTGTCAAGAGTCTTCTCTATGGTCCCTTAGAGCCTTAAGCCGAGGAGCCCAGTGAACAGCTGGTATCTGAGAAGTTGTATGTATTTTCTAATATGGGTTTGAACCTAGTATCTAGAAACAAAGTCGTCAATTATTCGCTAAAATCACCTGAAACTCACCAAGAAATCGGCCATTAATCGAGATTAAGCGGACGATTAATTGCTGATTTTATGCGATTTTTAGTACATGGGCGGTAACACACGCTAGACCATGCACATATTGAATATACATGCAGAAAGTAGAAAAAACGTGCAATGTATTAAAATGAAAGATTTGCTTTCGCTTGTAGTTTCTCTTACAACTATTATTAGCATTTAAACATTCGACTAAAAGCTTGTGTACTAAAAAACGGAATGGTATTCTAGAATAAAGGTATTCCGGAATGGGTACACTCGCCCGATGGTGCTTTTCCCCCCTTGATACCTAGTCACCTTCTTGTTTAGGCTGAGTTTTATCTGATGACTGGAGGATGAAGAACTGACAAATGGATTAATGCTGACTTCTGTTACGCTTATATGGTTTTAATTCAGGAACCGATTGCTTAGGTTTTTTGTGTTTTCGGCATTGCTTGTTCCATTTCTCTTAAATAAATTTGTGTCTATTTTAGTTACTCGTTAGATGTCTGCATCGACAATGTCACTGGGTGATTACGCCGTTAAAACTCGCACTAAAAATACTGATTTGAAAAAAAAGATTTTGTTATATAAACAAGAAATTCCATTGATTGAAAATGAAATTTTAACTTTAACAACCACGTATGATGAGCTAAATGAAAACTGTAAACGTTTACACGTGCTTATCAATGAGAATGAAACAAATTGCAAGAGTCTGTTACTGGAAAGCCAACGTCAGTTTCAAGAGTATATTAAAGATATTCAAACATACATAGAAACACAACATCACAAATATAATTTGGATGCTAATCATAAATGTGAAACAGTTCCTCCTGTATTGAGTAGGTGGTCAAAAAAATTCTAGTCTTAAATAAGAAAACAGTCTGGTGTATTCTTTTAGATTTAAACATCACAAATACGGTGCAATTATCTTCGAATAATCAACACCAACCAGTAACACTTTCCCCATCGATGAATAATCAGTTGGTATCCGTCGAAAACTGGCTTGTTGATCCGTCTAAATCACATTCGTCTGCTCACAATGGTCAAGAACTCGTCATTTTATCAACAAATAAGAACCAAGATGAACTAGAAATATTTGAGGATAATGTCGGAGATGGTGAGGATGATTTGTACAAAGATTTAGTTCTTGGTGGCTGTGAAGAGGGAGAATTAAACGATAATAACAACGAAAACGAAGAACATACTATTGAAGATATATCGTCTTCCGTAACAACAGAAAAGACATCACAATCATACGATGCAAAACCACTTCGACGTTATGCCTTAATGCGACATTTAGCTGAAAAATCCGTAAAAAAGAGTAAACATCAGCCAGAATCCTTGTAAATAAACTTAGCTAATATATCTGCGTTTGTTCTTTTTAATTTAAGATGTTTTCACATTTAACAAAAAACCTGTCTAAAAGAGGTAGTCGGGTAAGCCAACCTTTTTTTGCCTAATATTTTCAAATTTTGTTTGATCAGATGTTGTATTTCTTCCTGTTAAAAGTAAAAACGTGTACGATTGACTTTGACTAGTATTTGTATTTACTTGTACTGAAAGAAAGAAAAAAATAACGATTTTTCATTTGTTTTCAAAACAGAAGGTTATGGAGAAGCTATTTTCCAGTAAATACTGTATAAGTAACGCTTCTTGTGACGCAATAAGTCATAGCGAAGCACAAAGCAGTTTTTTCCTCAAAATCTTAACACAATTTTATAGTAGACATCTAACTAAATCTTTTATGAAAGTCTTACGTTTGAACTATATTTCTTTTAAAATAGACAGAAGATTAATGAATTGGTTAGTTTATTGCACAATTGTATCTGATGGGACCATGCTACTATAATGTATCGCTGGTACACCGTTGTTTACTCAAATTTTAGAAGAAACTGGCTCCGCTGAAAATTACAGAATATATGGATAGTTTCGTACTCTCTCGGGCACTTCGTTCAAACCTGAATCAGCATTCATGATTTTCTCAAGTAATAAATAGCTTCATTTCTTTATTTGGAGTATATTCGTCTAGATCCACCATGTTTTACATACAACTAGCCTATTTTGAATGATACTAACTATGCTAGGATCTTGTGTCACGTATATTGTATGCTAAAGTTACTAAATGTAGTTTATCACACTGACGCTAAATATGACCTTTTTTGCATGATACTTGTTCTCGAGTTAAAAAACCTGGACTTACGTAAGAAACGAGTTTCTTATAAAATCGATTATAAGGTTCGTACAGAAAGTCGGATAGTTCCGCATTGAATAAAGATATTCTAAATGTAAACGAATATTTTGATATAGTGTTGAGCTAAATTCGATAGTAGAAAGCCATCACACTAAAAGTGGTTTATTACGGAAAACTTTTAAACATAAAAAAGAATGTTTTTCTCTTGCACTTTATGATCAAGCACAAAAGTTTTTCTGTTAACCAACCAATCGGATGAGTCTAGACTCACAGTTAAAACCATTTACTCATATCAAAAATGGATTTTAAAATTTAACTTTGAAGGTTATTATCGCGTTTTAGACTATTTTTTAGTATGACTTTTCTAAGTGTTCAAGAACTGCAAGAAATTCATTTATATAAAAATAGATAGCAAAATAATATATTTACTAATACAGCATAAAATATGATGACTCTTACTCTTTGACTAAATGTCTGATGTATCACATATTCGAAGTTATTAATCTTTCAGCTTTTCCTTTTGTCGAGACACATATAATAACCATTTAGTTTTAGTAGTTTCAAAGTTTTCACTACTTTAGTGCTGCACTTAAAAAAAACACATTTTAAACCAAGATGTGTAAGTCGATTGTGAATTAGTTGACTAGATCAATCTCAAAACAAAATGAATTGAATCATCCAATTCTAAGATGTATTATTCATTCATCTTCTTTTAGCCTGGAAATTTTTCAAAAATGCTATTTATTTGTACTCATTTTCTTTTGAGTCACCGAATTAGAGGTTTATAGAAAATAAAAGAGAATAATACTTTTTTTATTATTATGTCCAATAATTACAGATGAATAATAAAAAAATTCTTTGTGTATGTGATTTTGATCATACAATAGTTGACCAAAATACCGACATTGTTGTTACTAAATTTATACCAGAAGGTGAAAAACAATCGATTGTATTTGACAAAAAACCTCAA
The DNA here is from genome assembly GCA_905250885.1 of Didymodactylos carnosus. Lineage (NCBI taxonomy): Eukaryota > Metazoa > Rotifera > Eurotatoria > Philodinida > Philodinidae > Didymodactylos > Didymodactylos carnosus. The sequence goes on along the minus strand of CAJNOQ010001653.1, from coordinate 4,572 downwards.
TGTTGGACATATCATATGGAACAACTATTTCAATATTTTCAAACAATTGGTATTAAAAAGTCAGATTATATTCGATGTATGCAACAGATGCAATTAACAGAACATTTTAAAGAACTTCTCTTGTATTTGTCAAAAATTTCTACATTAATTATTGTTAGTGATTCAAATCAGTTGTTTATTGATACAATATTGAAACATAATGGGCTAGATCATGTGTTTCAAGACATTTTTACAAATCCTGCTTCATATGATGAGAATAAAGAATGTTTATTAATACAGCCCTATGGAAGATTGGATGAAAAATCATGTAATACATGTCCGATTAATATGTGTAAAGGCGAAATAATTGACAATTATCGTAAAACATTTTTTTCATCAACAAATAATCAACTTGAGCAGAATATTGTGATTTTTATTGGTGATGGTCATAATGATGTGTGCGCAGCAAAATCATTAAAAAAAAATGATCTTGTTTGTGCTAGGCAAGGATATAAAATGGCCGTAGAATTGAAACAGTACATGTTAAACAATAGTGGTTTTATAAATGCTAGTTATATGGAATGGAACAATGGGAAAGATATTCAAAATTATCTTGAAAAATTTTTAAATAAATGTCTAGAAGAAAATGACCATGACTCTTAATTATTATTGCTTTTGAAAGTTTTTAGTTTTTTTTGCAAAAGTTCTTTAAAATGTTTTCAGTATTACGTGTGTACAAATTGTTCTTATTTTCATCTCCGACAGTTTCATACATTATTTTTTCAGAAGAATATTACAAATGATCTCTGTCCTGACGAGTTTTATAAATGTTTTGTCTTTTGTTTTAGATAATATTGTGAATATATTAGCATAGTTCAATGCATTCAATTCTAACAAAACTAGTATGTTTGTTTTTTAAATCACTAAAGAATGATAAAATTAATGAAAAATTGTTGTTCGGTTTAGAAAATTCAATTTGGAGAATCAATTCGTTCTATATATACAACATCGAAACAACTGTATCCATTGATACCAATTGTTGTTGAACAAAGTGGACGCGGTGAACGAGCCTACGATATTTATTCAAGATTATTAAAAGAACGAATAATATGTTTAATGGGACCAGTGAGTTATGCTAGTAGGCGAACATTTCTTTGTTCCATGTGTTGATGTCAGTAGGTTTTTCATACTCATCGTCGTTATTTTATTGTTGTACATAGATAACTGATGAATTGTCCAGCGTGGTTGTTGCACAACTATTGTTTTTACAATCAGAAAGTACAAAAAAACCTATTCATATGTACATCAACAGTCCCGGTATAGATATTCTTTGCCAAACATTTTTTACTCATAATAACTGGATCTTTTTATGTTTTAAGGAGGAGTGATTACGGCCGGCTTGGGGATCTATGATACAATGCAATATGTGACCCCACCAATTGCAACCTGGTGTGTTGGACAAGCATGTTCAATGGTAAGTAACAATTACTTAATCTTTGTTTTAGTAAGGATAATTTCTTTTTTTTCTAGGCATCTTTGCTGCTCGCATCTGGTACACATGGAATGAGACATTCATTACCAAATTCAAGAATTATGGTTCACCAACCAAGTGGGGGTGTACAGGTAACGAATATAGCAACGCTTTTTATCTATTTCTAATAATATTTGTACGACTAACTCAACTATATTTATTACTTTATTTAATAATATAGAAGCTTTCAACTGAGACTAGAGTCATCATCAATAAGATATTTGATAAGAGAAACGACGTATAGATATATATATGTCAAACAGAAAATGGGATGATCATCGCCTGATCTTATCAGCGAATCACTGAACGTACTTTTAAACAGTGTAAGGAGGAGAATAACAATAGATATCTATTTCAGTGTTTCTCTTCCTTGCTTACAACTAAAATACAGACTGAAAAGAGAAGAAAAAAGGACTGCTTAGATGCACTGTTCATTTAAATATTAACATTTGATAACTAATCTTATTGTATACTACATGAGGATGTCTCATTGTAGTGTTTGTTTCTTTGATCTCTCTCCTTTTCAAATTTATATTCCTACTTATAATTATTGATTTATTGAATTGAATAACGTGACCCTTATTGTGAAACATGTGATCAGCTGCTGCAGATTTACCTTCTTCTTTGAGTCCAGCCTGATGTTGCTCCATTGTTTGCATCATTCTCAACTTTGTTTGTCCAAAATAGATCTTTTAGAGCATTTAGTACAATTAATTCTGTAAATCACACCAGTATTCGTGTCGTCAACACCTTTGTAATTTTTCGCAAATAATTTTTGTGTTGTTAAACCTTTTTTCAATACGAAATGTGACTTCTGTTGTCGGATACAATTTTTCTAAGATCTTTTTTAATTTTTCAGTTAACACCTTTGTTTCATTATCATGATATATAAGAGACAAGAAGAACTTTTCCTTTGGTCATTTTTCTGCAGTAGTTACCATGGATGTTATATACTGTGTTTGTTGCTTTTCGTACTGTTCTAGTGTATTCTTAATTTTCCTTCTCACCAACTTTTCACTTGAACAGAATGAATTTAATTCATAATGAATATAGTTGAGTTAGTCGTACAAATATTATTCACGTTTATCAACGTTTTCTCAACAAACAATATTAGTATTTCTATTTCTAATATATCGTGTTTAATCTAGGGTCAAGCAAGTGATATTTTGATCCATGCTGAAGAAATATTGGTATGATATTTTGGCTCTTTTTCATTTTTCTCTCGCTTACATAGTATAAATGTATCATTTCGTTTAGAAACTGAAAAAGAATGTTAATCGTTTGTATGTAAAACATACTGGACAATCTGCAGAAGATATTGGTAAGGATCTTTGTTTAATAAATAATCAAATAATTCTCTCTTGTTCCATTTTATTTAAAGAAAAAATGATGGAACGAGATAAATTTCTTAGCCCTGAAGATGCTAAACGATATGGTTTAATCGATCGAGTTCTTGAACATCCAATAATAGCAGATATGAAAAAAGATGATAAAAACCAGGATGAATCGCCGGTAGGAAATCAGTTAAGAGGATAATTTTGACTAAAGTATCAAAATTTACTTAAAAAGTTATGATGCTTATTTGTTGTTATAAAGCGTGTTTGCTTTGTTTGTTGTCCTATTTTTTTTTCAATGTTTAATTTATTTATATTTTTATGTTATGTTTGAATCGAATTTAAATTAGAAAGTTGTCATTGAATGACATTATACGTTCTCTTCGATATTGGTATTTGGATTTTATTGTGAAGAAAATATTAGCTTTTTTGTAATATGTTAAGATTGTAACTGTTCAGATTTATGGCTCATTGTCCAAGGGTGCTAATAGGATAGCTGTTAAATATTTCGTATTTGTTTGTATATTATATGACAGCCTTTAACGGATGATCTAGAATAAATAGGTAAATTTAATAGTTATTCTATTCACAATAACAATAAAAACAATAACTTTTACGGTTTTTTTAAAATAAATTTTCTTTGTTTTCCATCCATAAAATCTCCTAACGACTGGCCTATAATAAATTACACTAAATGTTAATGCATTTTTCTATTATTTTCTATTTATAAAAAATTTCCTTTTGATAAACAATAGAAAATTCAATTATCTACAAAACTGTATATTCATTTTTAACATTCATCTTTGATGTTTGCTGCAGTAACTGTAACAAGAACTCCACATTTTTTAACTGCACCTTCCAAAAATCGATTTATTGCGCAAAATCTCGCTAAAAATCACTTATTCAACAAAATAAGGTGTACCGAACATTTCAGCAAAGAATTCTCTACAAAATCATGTTTTTTTTGGAATCAGAAATAATGATTTTTAGGTAAAATCCGAACGAAAACGAGTTTTGAAAAAGATCATTTCCTTCCACTTTTTGGACCTATCCTGACGAGCGACATCTGGTATTCCCTACTTTTTTTTCTAGATATAAAAGTAGCAGTATTATTTTCTAAGTTACACACTCTAATAGAGCACGAAGTGCTGCATTTTTTGGCCTATAAATTAATAATTTGAACTTTGACTACTGGAATAGTCAAAAAGTCTTTTTAGTGCTAGAAACTTTGGTGAACTTGGAAATTTATCTACTAAAGCCATTAGCAATCAGAGGTGCAACCTTTACCGGTATGAACTATAACGCCGACCGGTATACCAACATTAGTATGAAGTATAATCAGTCGGTCGACGTTGCTGGTAGTTTGCGGTATGCTACGATTTTTCGAAAAACATCGTGTAAATTCAGTTCATCTGTGACATATTTCTTCCTCTAAAGTTGCATTCCAGTTACTTAAACCTTGTCGGCTTATATAAACTTCTTAATTTAAAAAATTGAATTGGATTGCTGTTTTCGTAAAAAAAGCGTGTAAAAAATCAGCTACATCAAAATGAAAAAATTAATCTATCCTTTTCATAACATAAGTAGTTGATCAAAAGAAAAGTAATCGGTTCCCAGGTCGAGGACTCACGACCGTATACTACAATATACGTTAAATTACGACGAGATACGTCAGTCGTAAACGTTGACAGATACGACGATATGTAAACGATGAATTACGATGTAGTT
>CAJNOQ010001652.1:0-29628 GCA_905250885.1 Didymodactylos carnosus | reverse complement strand
TCTCTAAGAACTTTTTTCATGAAACAGCATTGAATTTACGGAAGGTCCCAAGAACATATTTTTCTTGTTTGCCCATTAATTGTCTCGATTTTGGTGGTATGGAACCTTCCGTAAATTGAATGCTGTTTCATGAGAAAAGCTCTTCGAGAGCTCGGAGACGTCTCATTTCGTCCAGAAATCTTTGCTCTATTCGAATAAACTAATGGTAAAAAGTTCAATTATATTTGTACACAAAAAAGTCAATAAATACACAGGGGTTAAGTTTTTTTTTGGATCACCCTGTAAGTACTAATTATGTAGTTATAATAAATTCACTTTGAACGTACTTCTATGTTAAGTTCAACTGGATTGCCATTCTCGTCAATAGCATCAGCCACCCATGTTGCGTTATACGCGCGACCTATTTGTACAGTATAATTTCCACTCGCTAATTTCAATACCATGACTTTATTCCGATATTAAATACTTTTTAAAACTTAAATTTGTTGAAAAAGTACGTACATGAATAACAGCGTCTAACTGCTCATACAATACATGAACAAGTCATAGAGCGTAATGTGCGTGGTATAGTGTGCTGCCCATTAGTAGTGAAAAATAATATTTTTCTTGAGCAATATATTTACTATTGTTACCGTCAATAAAATATAAAAATGGTATTTCTTCAAATGGTGTATAGTATCGGGGTACGCTTTCGATAATAAAATGGAGATTTGATCCTGTTGATGTAGAAAACTCCTCTCGATCTACGGTTTCTGATGTTTGTACGGTACTATTCAATTTATCTTTAATAGAAGGATCCACCGTATTCGTTTTCTCAGAGGTTGTAATTTCGATAGTGCTCAAATTTAATGCATTATTGTTAGATCCGCCTAGCATATTTTCGGTGTTATTATCAGTATTTGAGAGGACAGAAATGTTAGGGTTTATATTCCCTTGTACTGGAATGTGTCCACTACCACTTGAACTGCCATGAACTGTCAATAGATCACTCGCTAAGGTAATATTTTGAATTGTCCAGGAAGATAGTAGAATTAAACCTAACAGAAATACGAACGGTCAAAAGGTTCAAGAATTTTTTATTATAACTTACATATCCAAACAATGTTGATACTATGTTTTGAAAACATTAGCTAGTCAGAAATAAGGAATAAATTTGAGTCAAAAGAATATACACATTGTTTTGTATCTAGGACATACACCTTTGTCTCAGTTATGAGTTTAAAACGAACCTTACATTTGCATTCTTTATTTTTATTTTTATAAATAGAGCTTAGTATATTTTTTAAAGTCAAGCACATTTGATTTGAGAAAACGTTCCTTTTCTCTTCATTCGATTGCAGCAACCATTTAAACTGAAAAAACGACAATATATAGATTTCGTTAAAACGAAGAATCAGATTTGTTACCTTCCGCGTATATTTAAGTAGGAAGAAAAACCAAGTAGAGTTCACAATTTTTTCCGTTTATTTATGCCAAATAACTTTTCTGCGTTTTTTTCAGTATTACTGTTCGCTTAAACGAATACAGAGAGAAAAATTTTGATCATTAAAAGACGAAAAGAGAGTTGTACTAGAAATTTTTCAATGATGATTCGCCCCGGAACTCACACACTTTTCAACAATAGAATGGTTGATTTTGCAACGCTTTGTTCGTAATATTTACCACTGCTCTGTATATTGTGAGCAATTAAAGAAAACGTCGATTTATTTGTTGAAAAGTAAAAAAAGATATTCTTGTTGAGCAGCATGAATGACACTCTAAAAAAAACAAGCGAAGTGACTACAGAAAAAAAGTGTCTTTTACGTGTCTGCCACATAGTAAGCGCCTGCTCTACGTCTCCACACTGCCTTTCTAGTGTCTACGATGTGTCTTCTAAAAAGACGGTACAGTGCGCCTTTCTAGGTAAGTCACATCACATGTCTTCAAAATTTATGCGGATAAATGTGATGCGACTTAGTGTCTTACTATAAGTTGGATCCTTTTTAGTGTATTTTGTGAAAATTAAGAAAAACTGATAATTAGTAAACACGTTTAGTTACAGAAGATTACAATATCTTGAATGATATTCATAATACTGTATAATAAATACAGCACAATAATTAGTTTATAATTTCAAAGACTTATTTATTTGAAATGTAGAACTCGACTTGATACAATTTTAATTTAGTTTAGTTTTACAACCGCTTATCAGTTAGTTACTAGAGACTCAACCAGAACTCTGAATCAAATCAAGAATCAAAGAATTAAAAGAAGATATCACAATCAGTTTTGATCTTTCTCACGGGTCTGACATCAGGTGATTTCCTCCATTCTCATCGTGTGAAAGTTATCATCCTTTGTTCGATAAGAACAAGGAATAATAACACCCTCGCACGATGTGGACTGAGTTTTGTTGCTTGTCGTGCCTTAACTCTGTCTTTCTCGAAGAAAAACACTCGACGAAACCCTCGACAAAGGCCGAAACTGGTCGTGGTATCTTTTTTGATTTTTTGATTCTTTCATAAATGAGTTGTGGTTGAGTTGCTAGTAACTAACTGATAAACTAAACTAAACTAAATTAAAATGTATCAAGTCGAGTTGCACACATTTCAAATAAATAAGTCTTTGAAATTATAAACTAATTATTGTGTTGTATTTATTATACAGTAGTATGAATTTTCAAAAAGTCCTGCCATTAAAAATTTCAAGTGAATGATATTGTTTATTGTGATTAGCGACGATGCATTCATTGTAAAACTCAGGTAATTTTATCCGAACATAACTATTTGTCGCGATGCTTCTTCCCAAAGATCTAATATCTTATACTTGTAGCTTTGTTGACATAACAGTAGATACGACACGTCGTGCTATAAGAAACAGCGGAACGTGCCGCTATGATATACTTTAGGCAAATCATTAAAACTCTTCCATTTCTCGACTCAGAAAACTGTTTTATCTTACTGAGCTGTTGATAGCCTCCTCTAACTTATTTATAGGTTGAAGCATATAAGTTTTCCTCATTGATAGTAAAAACAATACATTACGGGATAAGAGTTTTATACTTGTTCTAAAAAACATGTTTTTAGACTACAGATTTGTTCCGAATCGTAAAATAAGATTAAAGTTTTATTACTGTTGAAAATTGAAACGAAATATTTTGCAGTATAAAATTCAGCATTTGATACAATTGTTGATTTCTGTCTTATTGATCAGTCGTCATCGATATTTTCATATGTAAATTAATTTTCCATTTATCCGGTTGTTTAAATATCAATTGAACGTTGTTGACTGGCAAGGATGTGGTTATAAATGATGTCATCACTTCTTTCTCCAATTGGATAGGTTTGCCATGCGGACGCAACATTCTTTTTCCTAGTAAATTCTTATTTAGTATCATTCTCCATTGTATAAAACACTAATTTTTTTATTAAATAACGTTTGTATGAAAGTAGCTTGTTTTTGAAAATCGGCTGATGATTACCAAGTACGATCGTTTTTAATCAAAATATTTTCATCAGAAATTAATTATTTTGTACAGAATACAAAACAGTTTTTCACGATAATGCTGAATATCACATTTGTTTTCAATAAAAAAGAATTTTGTATGCTAAGAAATGCTAATTTTCACGAAAAACTATAATGCCCCGAAATATAAAATGGATATACTATGCTATATTATGCTAGCCCCATCGATCTATCATATGTAGAAGAGCATTTCTGGAAAATGGGAAGAAGTGGAAAACTCGCTACACCACTAAAGACCGGCATATCAAGAATTTATCAGCTAAAACTTGAAGGCTAAAATTGAATATTCGCAAATGCATATATTATTCGAAAAAGGTTGTTTAGCTGTACTATTCCACTTTCAGATTTTTTCACTGGAATACTTGGATTTGAATACTTAATGATAAAAATTACCAACATGTTGAAGATTATTCTCATGAATAAAACGAGGAACTTCCGTTTTTGATTAAATGTCAGTGTTCGTTGCGCTCTATCTAATAACAAATATTCAATTAATTATCAATAGACTCATGTTCTTTACACAGAACTAGATTCTTGTAATCAAGATTTCGTTGGGCTAATAAAAGTACCGATGATATCAAGCAGGCTTTTCTTTGATTTAAAAAGGGATTACGTCATCTATGAATATCCACTATTCGTCACTTTTTTACATACTTGTGATTTATTATCATTTGCACTGAAATAAACCCAAACTTAAGAAAGAAAAACTAATAGTTCGTCTATAAATTTTTTGTTTTAACAACTTGTTTCAGTAGCCTCAAGGTATATATTCAAAACTCACCAAAAGCACAAGAGTGTTTCCAAGTTTTACTCGAAATAGTGTAATATCTGAAATGAACTGAAAAACCTTAAATTAAACGATCAAAATGCTTACTTCAACAAACCGTTGGTTATTAATATATCAAATCTAACATATAGAATACTCAATAGTCTTCGTTTGACATGCATTAAACGTAAAATTATATTAGTTGCCACTGGCTTTAAGAGATTATATATTGCTTTTGTGAATTTTGAAGTCGGACTTCGGGTTGAGTCGGTCAAAATAACATTCAGTGATTTAATGTCAGGATGGGATAACTGAGTAAATCTCCGTAAAGCGACCATAGTATTAATGTAAGTTTGTTCAGTCCATACAGGATGTATACAATTCAATCTATGTCCAAAAGTGACCATGTGTGAAAGATAGCTAAAAGCTTCTGGACAAGCAGGTCCTTGTGCATGAATCGTCTGTTGACTTGGATGCGAATTTATTCTATATAAAGTTAATAATCTTAAATATAATTCTTTCAACCCCTGACCGTAATCACGAGGTTGACAAGTGGCATTTCCACTTTGAACAAAAACAACGATATATTCGTGACCTCTTCCAAACATTTCATTAAAGATACTGTCAAGGTTATTGTCCTCTCCGGATGAACACTAAGACAAAAAAATGAGAAAACTTCAAGTTTTCTGTTTTTCTAGTAGCTGAACTTACTGCTATATTCGTATCCGCACATTCACCTCTAGTTACAATTTGCACTGGAAAATATTTCCACTCTTTTTCCTTATAAGTAACAGGAAACATAAGCCAAACAAAACGGTTGTTGCCGCAACTTCCCATCGATAAACTGGTGGTAAATAAGGCAAGATTAGCGGATCCGGTACTTGGCCCTTTATTTCCTATAAGATCTTTCCACACTGGGACATGTATATGAATAGAATGCGTATGAGCCTAAAATATTCAAAAACAACTAAAAATTCAAATATCCTACTGTAAAACATAAATTATTTCGAAGTATTTCGCTTCTTTGCATTAGATCCAACCAGAGAAATAAAAGCTAAAATAAGTGTGAGCGATTAAATACCAAAAAAAAGTTCATTTCTCTATAATTTGATTTGAGGTATATAAAAAGGTTTCGTACCTTAGGTAGAAACTTCTTCAAGAGAAAATTCTGTGTTCGCAGCGAATGAAGAACATGGCAGATCGTCTAATAGACCATCTATATTTTTTCTGTTCTAGAAGGATTTCTCTCTAATAATGCATTTCCCATTTTGGTACTTCAAATATTTGTAATCTGAAATGGTAATCAATTCCTTCTTTTTGTCTGACGTGGTTCAAATGAGTTCGATGCTTCATCACCCTCACGTAACATTCACCCTTACCAAAATTAAATACTACTCACACTGATGTTAAATTTTGTTACAGCAAAGTGTCCATCAACATGTACTGCATACGCTCCATTGCCTCTTATTGGAAGGGCCATGTAGGACGCAAACGACGGCAAAATGACACTACCACCAATATGTACAGTAGAGAGACATATTTCAGACGTATCCGTAGTAAGTTTAAAGTTTTCATCAAAAGTACCGTCTATATTCCAAATTCGTATGTGAACTGGATCTGCACATGGATGATATTGAGTAAGTATCGTTATGCTAATTTGTACACTCACGTGGGTCATCGATTGTCCAAATGCATGCCACAGATGACAAGCTAAAGATAAAACAATTGTTTAACACACATTCTCTCTGGTCTATACTATAATTAGTCACTTACCAAGAATAATGAAAGTTTTGAACAAATTCATATTTTGTGAAAAAAATTTTCTGTTAACTATACTTTATACTCTTTTTCTTCTTCTGTCTAGAATTAAAAATTTATTTTAATGTTGATTAAAATTTCAAATTATTCTTCATAGTGTTTTTTACTTGAAATCAATTTTCTTCTAGATTGGTTTATGTCTAGATAATTGACAAGATAAATACTGCATGTGACAGTTATAATATGAGCTTAAGAATAGCAGGTAAACTCACATTTTTTTCGAAGAACAAGATTATTTCCGTTATGTATGGTAAAAACAGTATAACAATTTTTTCCGTTCGTGAATTTTTCAAGTTTGCTAGTATAGCATGGTTATAGTTTTCCTACATTATTGTAAAAACGACCATATACGCGAAACATAGACGAAAGAAAACAGTTACAGAATTCAAACTACAAAGAAACAGGATATCAGAACGAACAGAAATAACCCAGAACATAAGAGCAAGTTTCGCTAACAACTCTTTCTTTGCAAAGCGCTCCTAAAATAAAAACTGAAAGGCATAAAGTTCTATCAGGTCTCAGTATGGAAGATGTGATCCGATATCTGTTTAAAAAAATGCGATAGATTTTGTGTCTCAGGATATGCTGCTGTAGTGCTGAATAATAGAGAACCTGAAAGTTCTTTCAGTTTGTAGGTCACACAATGATGCAGCTACAATAAACATTTTGAGTTTAACTCAAACATCCTTATCAGGTTATACGCTTCGAGAGTAGATCATCTTCGAAGATAGTGATATTTAAGTTTGGGGGATTTTCATAAAACTCAGTATATCCGTAACGTTTCAATCTTTTAACCTGCAATTTTTTATCGCCAAAGTTGATCATACTTTTGCCTCTGAAGAAACACTTCATTTGGATAAAATTCTAGAGTGGTTTTTTGAGCACTGTTCTACGGCAGTCGGTCATCGCTTATCCAGGATAACCCTAAAACAGTTTTTGAATCAATCTGTCGCTCTTTGTAAACTGTCAGAAGACATGTAGCGACATCTTCTTCCACTCGTCTGTGTACATTATTGTATTGATACAAATGCAATTCTTTCTCTGAGATAGATTAAATATTTATTATTCAAATTTTTAACTGAAAGTGACGGAGAGCATTGCAGAGAACCGACTAGCCATGTGGCCATTCACTTCACAGGCGATAAGCTGATGGAACAGACCATTCATTGATCATTCTTCTTCATCCTTGCTCAAAATGGTCGAGATATATCTGATTGATAGCAATAGTTAAGAATAAGGCTTCAAAATCAAGTATTTCATTTTTACGCTAACTTGCTTGGTGACTCCTGCAACTGTTTGCTTCTGTGTTTACTCTTAACGTATCTTAACCGGTCAAAATAAGTAAATAAATAAACACGAGTAAACAATAAAGTTTATTTCAAATTACGCAATGATTTTCAGTGAGTCTGATGACTCAAGCGTGCGATGTAGATTTATACATATATATGTCGTTTTCTGGAGCAAAAAGATAAGAAGTTCTTATATTTTTTGTTTAATAAAAGTTCTAAATACTTCTATCTGAAATTTTGGAAGAAAAATAAATTGATCAATACATTTTATTTTGTTTTAGATAGTTCTAGAAGAGAATGGGTCCAAAATTCGATCCAACCGCCGTTTATGAAAGTATGAAGTTTAATCAATTTTCTTATTTTATACACGTTTTCTTGACCGTTACCATCCGTTTCAACACATAGTTTGTTTAGAAAACGGCAACTGAGCTTGAATTTGCTTTTGAATTTTGACTGAGTAGATTTTCTACTAATTAAATAATTCTTTTCAGAATGGCAGCCGCTCGTGTCACCTGATAATAATCATCTTAATAAGCAGAAACGTCTAGCATAGCAATCCTTTTAATCTTTTGTATACTCTTTTTACTAATCTGATTTATGACTTCTAGTTATGGTACGTGTGACTGGTGGTGAAGCCCCAGGTGGTTCATCACTTGCACCAAAAATTGGTCCACTGGGTTTGGTAAGATTTACAGCTTTAACAAATCTCGACACAAATTCAATATAACTTTTTTTATTCTTCAAGTCTCCAAAAAAAGTTGGAGATGACATAGCCAAATCGACAGCTGAATGGAAAGGCATGCGTGTCACAGTTAAATTAACTGTACAAAATCGAAATGCAAAAATTGATGTTATACCATCAGCATCATCTCTTGTTATCAAAGCATTAAAAGAACCACCAAGAGACAGAAAAAAACAAAAAAATAGTATGTGATTTCTATTGAATATAATTGATACAGTTACTTTTATTATATAGTTTCTTCATTTTTCAGTTAAGCATGATGGAAATATATCAATGGACGAAATAATTAAAATTGCTAGAGTTATGCGACCACGATCGTTGGCAAAAACATTTGATGGAACAGTTAAAGAGATATTGGGTAAGTCAGCATTACACGAATGTAATAGAAAAGCAGGCATTTCAAGAAAAACGGACTACAAATTTCAAACAGTCTTTTATCAATCTAAGGGACTTTTTGTTTACTAAGAATTCAAGCTTAGTACTTCATTTGTCAATGAATTGCAGAAATTTTTTGTTACTTTTCTGTTCACATATTCTCTCTCTTAGTCGCTTGTTTGTTGGTTATACGCTTAAACTATTGATCTCTTAGTCGTGTGTTTTTTGCTTATAAATGTTTCTATTTTTGTTTCCTCTTTTAGGAACGGCGCAATCGGTTGGATGTAAAGTGGAAGGTTCTCATCCACATGCTGTGATTGATCAAATAAATAATGGTCAAGTTGATGTGCCGAGAGAATAGAAGAAAAAAAATCAAATCTTAATTTTTATTACCATTATTACTGTTGTATTATGTTTTTTCATTGTGTTTGTATATGCGAAAGTAAAAGGTCCGTTTTCATTGTGACCGTTTGTTGTTACATCATGTATCCCGTATGCATACACTAACGCCACATTAAAGTGTAAAATTTTGTATGACATTAGACAAAAGACAAAATCGTTTGTTTTTGCTTTCTTCATAAAATAAATTATACAACAACAATGGAAAAGCTGTATCATGCATACATAAATAACCGTTTTAAGAATTCATTTTGTTTCACCATTCGTATAACATTTTCGAAACGCGATATTCTTTATCAGCTTTCTAATTGGATAGATAACTTATCCACTAGCTCGGTTTCAGCTGTTTTAATTTTTGTAGTTTTATTGGAAAATATTGTTTCTTCCATTTAGGAAAAAAAGTAGAACAAATCAAAAGAAAAACACTTAACATCAGCGAAAACAGATACCGTCAAAGTTAAATGCGTGTCACAACCTAAAGTACAGAATAACCGATATAAATGACAATTAATCAAAACTGATCTTGACTAATTTTTGCTTCTAATGAAACGATACAGTAATGTCTGCCAGCAACCATCGTCTTGTACGTTCGCCCCAAAGCCATTATAAATACCCGTAAAATAGAAATGAAAACAAAAAAATAAACTGGTAACAGTTCATTAGTTTTATATTTACCTTGTATCCATAGAGAATTATAGATGTGATAATTTTTTTCCAATAATTCAATCACTTTTTCTTTATCTATGAGGCATTGTATGAGAAATACGACAGATCACAGTACATCGATGCTCAACGACTATCATAGATTTTGACCAAACTCGCACAGTTTGTAGATCTAGTGTAGATAGGAATAGTCTGCAGATCCCAACTCAAACAAACATTGCGTTCAAGAGTTATAAACATTTTACGAGTAGATGTCGCTTGGAAAAAGGTGGAAAACTTTTGGTAACATGTAAAAGTTAATTTTTTTTGTAACTTCACGACATAGATTTTGTTACCATACATACTCTGAAATGAGCTCTATGCATTTATGTCGTTGAAATTATTACAAGTTCAGTACATCAGAATTGGCAAGTATTGTACGAACGTGGGGAGGAAGCATGTTTGGTCATTTTCTCTCAAAATCATATTGGGCTATTTTCTAGCAGAAACTGTTTCCTATCTTCTCTTGTACAATGTTTCTAGGTTAAAGTTCATTCGCCGCTTAACATATTGACTGAAATCAGTTTCGTTATCCCTTGTGTTTATTATTATTCTGCTTTTATATGCAATATTTTTAGTCAGGTTGCTCGTCAAGTACGGCATATAGTTTTTTTTACATTTTTTATAATATTATTTTTTATCATTTTCAGAAGCGAAAGCACCAGTTTTTGTTAATACGCTAAAAATACAAACACTATTTTTATACATTCTGATGAACACGACTTTTTCCCCGACATGTTATTCAGACACAATAAATAAAATGACTAACCAAGCCTGGAGAACAAAAACTACAGTACTACTAAACATTACTTTTAGATAATATCTCATACTTCACGAGCTGTAGATAAAAATAACAAAATTCATTCTTCTTATCGAACATACACCGTTCACTATGCCTATTAGAATCAAACTAGGCAAAGAATATGTGTAAAATTTTATTGTGTATACTAAAAACTCTTCTACGGTTACGAAAAAAAGTCCGGAGCGTTGAAAAAATAAGGATTTGTACAAAAAAAACCAAGTATGTCAATTGTTTTCTCTTTTCACCATTGTGTTTTCAAATTTGCATTATAATATTCTCGGTATTTGGCGTCTTTTAATGATGCTTCAAAACGACGTATGCGTTCATCATAATCCGGACCAAATAGACTTCCACGTTTCCAATGTAACGGATCCGCATAGCCACCCATGGTGAATGGTTTTGTAGCATATCCCTGATGAGCCGCATTGTACAAACCATAGTTAATACCAGCGCCAAAAAAGACAAACGGTACGGCTACATAGAAAAAATTAATATTACGAATCCAAATTATACTAGATAATAAGCCCGTTAATCCACCAACTAGAAGTATAGAAAAAAATATATACAATCTATGTTTGAACAGCCGAATATCATGCAAAGTCCTACTATACATAGTAAAAGCAATATAAAAAAATGTCAGAGTTTTGTCTGTTTTCACGATTACAACAACCTGGCAACATTTTGTGCGTTTACTTTGATTTTTCAGACGATACAAATATCTTATTTTCTGTCACATAAGTTTCATCCTTTCATCTTACTTACCTAATGCCATATCAAAATCAATATCTCGTTCTGTTCGTTTTTGTCCTCGTAAGCTGCGCACTAGCGGAATAGAAAAACTATATGCCACTATACAGGCGAAAAGTGTTCCCCCTGGCTTTAAACATTTGAAAAATGCTGCACTTTTGTTTAATCGGTAACGTGTTCGTTGATTTCTATATGAAACTAAATAAATGAGACTGCATGAAAAAAAACTTGAATTTATAGATCACATGAACTTACTAGCGGAAGCAAAAGCACCAAATTTTAATCCAGTTAATATACCAGCTCCCATTCGTGTTGTCACTGGTGTGTCGACATCAAGTGTAAATATTCCCACTGTTGAATACTCTTTCCAGTCCTTTAAACTTCCGGTATATACAACTCGTTCGTAGATACGAAACGGTGCGTAACGATAATAATAGTACCAGTAGTCATAGTAATCTTTAAACCACTGGGCAAAAATTCCCATTTTTATCTAGAAATGTAATTTGCCAAAACTGAACAAATCTGCTCATTCCCGTCAGATGAAGCAAAAGAAACTCAGTGTCGTGCGTGTGATCAGGATATATTCTCTGCTTTTCAGAAACAGCTTTACTCTTTAACACTCTTCTCTCTCACAAATATTATTTGACCCTTTTCTCTAGTGTTTTTAATGATTAATGGGACAAGCGAGAGCAAAATGGGTTTCCACTTTGAATAATGAATTTCCATTCGGTTTTCCACACTGAGAAAAGTATATTCTACTTTGTCTTTTTTTCATATTTTCTGCCTCAGAAAAGTAACCCATCGATAACTGTTTGTTAAACAAATGTGAGCGGGAGAACGAGTATAATTTCTCTTTAATCCTGGAATTTTTATTACGATTCGACATCATCAGTGCTTGACGATTAACATCAACAGGATATTAGGAAGAAAAAAATCTGTTCTAGCCGCTATTGGACAAGAATTTCAACTGTTCCCATTTTGTTCACTTGACGTTTCGTATCAAAGCGGAAAATCTCACTTTGACGCTAACAACAAAGTGGAAAGTTCCACTCTAGAAAAAATTTCTATTAAAAGCACTGCTTCTCTCACAGGTTTAGTTCACAATCAAATCAACAAAAACACACGTTCTTCCAAAAAGTTTACCTCTCGTTACACCACTGAAGAAACTGCTTGTACGCCGGAGTTATCGTAGTTATTTCCTTGACTTTAGTCTAGGATCTTACAAAATGCTTGTCTGACTGGGCACAAAATACGGAAAAATGGCTGTTAAATATTCCATGGATAAGCCAATCACAAGAGAGGAAAATAGAAAATTCTTTTTTATACAGAAGAGAAAATATTTAAAGAGATGACTGAAATAATATTTACTGATGTAGAGAGAAAAACAGCTAAGCAAACCTTTTCTGTATCCGGGCGATAGATGTCGCCGGAAATCAGTCAATTTTTAAAACACAAAAGAGTCATCTACGGATAATAAAAGTTACAGCATATAGATATTCTATCCTGGCGAATCGATCAGAAACACTTGTAGCCCCCAGCCCTTCGGATCTTCAAAGAGTGCCCAGAGAACTTTTTGCTTTTTTATATTACAGTGTGCGCTTTTTCCGTAGAATTAGAGAAATACCAGTTATCTTGGGCTAAGATACGCTAGGACAAAATGCTGGAACATACTAGGACAGGTGTGATTTTAATTCTAGCTTATCTTCTTTTCTGACCGGTTTGTACAATTTCAGTGAGAAAGTGTTACGGCACTCTTTTTAATTCTTCCGTCTTAATAATTTATATTGTTCCCTTGACTTTAGTCTACGATTTTACATTACAGAATATAGATAGTCTATCACAGAGAATCGATTAAGAATACTTCCAGCCCTCTGGCATCTTCAGAAGGTGTCCAGAAGATCTTTTAGCTTTATACGTCATCTCCACTCATGCTTCACAAGGTAAATCATCTCATATGGTCGTTTTGGTTGCTTTAGCTGGGATGTCGACAGACACTGATCTCTCGGATTAGTCGTATCGAACAACCTGTTCACACCGCACCTGCTATAACCGAATTCGATCATTTCACTGATCAGAGATGGGCAGCTCCGACTCCGAAGCGGCTGCTCCACGGAGCTGAGCGAAGCGTTTTATGAGAGACATGAAGTCGGAGCGAAGCGCTTCGTAAAAACTATGGAGCTGAAGCGGAGTCGGAGCGGCTCTTTCTTTTCACCAATCGCTCCATTTTCCCCTTCGTGTTCTGCATACGATGATAGATCCATCAGTCAGTGAAAAGCTTATCGTTGACTATTCATCGTAGTTAATATTTCTTTGTCGTATTTGTAATCAGTTGCAGTAGTGTACCTTTCACATCCGCTGCTGTGTGTTTTCCGTGTGTTTTCTTCCGGTGGGATGCAGACGATCCCATGTTAGCCAACTCTCTAAGAACATACTCGCTATGTTGATTCTATTCAAATGCAATCGACACTCCCCTATTATCACTAGTCTTATTTCATGCTGTAGATCAAATTGTGGTCTAAAACTATTGTACATAAAAATTTTTGTGTTGATCTTCCGTATATGCTGTGAAAGAGAATATGAACCCTGCAGATCATTGCAAAGCTACTTCAAAGCAACGCGAAAAATGTGCTTTTCCAATAAGATGAAAACTATTTTTAGCTGGAGAGAAGTCGGAGCGGAGCTGGAGCTGAGGTGGAGCGAAAGAACTGCCCATCTCTGTCACTGATACATTTGTAAAAGCACAAATTGATTATCGTCTAGTTGGTAATTTACAATTATCAAGATATCTTCATGATCAGAATGGTCAAAACTAGGCATCCATAAATCTCTACCATCAACGTGATATTCGGAAATTTTACGACGATAGTAGAGATTTATGGATAAAATTTATGCATACCTAGTTTTGACCGATCAGAATTCAGTTACGCCACATTTAAAAAGTAGACTGTTTTCCATTATCCGCTTTTTCTCCAACACCACCTACATTATAGACTCAATATGTAAGCTTCTATCAAGCGCCAAACCTCTTTTTTCTTTGTAATGCTTTTATTGACTTTATTACTCTTTCAGGTAATTAGTTGGTATAATAATCTTTGTTCAGCTACTCTATCACCAACAGTTCGTGAAACTCAACTATTAATTCCTCTCGTAAGTGTTTGTTTATATTCTTAGTAATTCTTCGCTGAAATGTTCGAATATATTATTAATCTAAATCACGGTGTGCATCAGAGACCATCACAGTACAGGGCTGCTCTGTTGTCCTGCGGGGAGGACGATATATTATTTTTGCCCTGCTCTGTTGCAGGACAGGGCAACAAAAAATTCCTTGAGTTGCCCGGCGAGAGATTGATTTTTGAGCTTTTCAAGCTTCTTTTAAGTAAAATTTTGATCTCTCGTATATGTGAAAATAAAAGTGACAGCCAACTTTTCTAAAATTGATAATTAATAAAAAAAAAGATTCTGTTACGCACGAGAAACACATCCAGTATTTGTGATGAGTTTCTTGAAGATGAAGTCTGCTAGGTTAAGGAGAAAAACTTTCTTTTGTACTGTAGAACGTCTTGCCCTGCGATGGTCTCTGGTATGAATCGCTAGACGAGCAAAGTCAATTGTCAACAATATGCTAAATTACTTATTGATACAGGTCTAGGATTCGATTGGCCACAAGCAACGAGTGTAGGAGGAGATAATACACCAGAAATAATTGACTGTGTATTATTTAATAAAGCATTTGTTATGAAATATGAAGAAAACAAGCGGCCAAAAGACAATGCTACAAAGTAATCATTTTCATTTTTTATTTTCTGTTAGAAACGTAAATCATTTGTCTTATTTCTGTTTCGATAAACGGATCTTTTTCCTGTAGAAAAGATGTTAAACTTTCTTTGCTATTTTTTTTTCTTTTTCTGTTCTTCGAAAAAAATGGTAAAAGAATTAACGTAAAGATATAGAAATAGATAGGTTTCTCGGATTGAAATTCAAATCAAGATGCTTTTTAAAATATTAAGATGAGGTAAGAAACGCTTTTCTTCGTAAAGTGACATGTTTTTACAACAGAAGCAAGATTCGACAAGCATTGATCTGAAAAGTAGTAGATTTCGTTTTCTTCGTGCTAAATTCAGTTTCATTTTCTTTCTTTCTTTCTTAATTCTAGATCGACAAAAGTATGAACCGTTCGGTCATAAAAGATCTTGCTAATGAGATCTTCTTTTATTGTATTTTTGAATATCTGGACGGTCACACTCTCTTCACAACCTTCTACAGTTTCAACGATCGTTTTACAAATCTTGTTCTTTCCTTCGATCTAAAAATTGATTTTCTAAATCGTCTTTCATTCAATACTGTGCCACAATTCTACCAACAATTCGCGACCAGGTTACAACATTAAAACTCTCAAATGCTGAATGTATTCAACAAATTCAGTTCATTTGAAAATCTCTTCTCTGAATCAAAATTCTCACTCGAAATGTTACGAATTTACGTTCATTTTCATTTGAAGAAATAAAAACAGATGAAATTAATCCTACTCTACCAAAATTACAAACATCGTCAACAATATATCAAGCAGTCTTTTCATTGCCATCGTTAGCCGCCTGTTCATTGAAATTTCTATGCCTCATTTTATAGACCATTTAATAGCAAACACTCACTTCAACAATCAGTTTCCAACATCACCAACACTCATTCATCTAAAAGAAGGATTTGTCGAAAATCATTAAACTAGATTTTTAAATTAAATTTTACGAAATTTTAAAATTTTAAGAATCCTATTTTTCAATTTAAAAATCCAGTTTAACGATCTTTGAAAAATCGTTCTTTTATATTCCAAGGAATCTGATTCTGAACACGTGTTGTACCCGCACTTTACCTTGAAAATACTTCCTTTGAGCGAAATTTGTTTTAAAGTCTCAAACCATTTTGCATTCCGGGACTCTGAAAAACGGGTCCTGAAAATCTTTCTTGTTTTCGATTTTTGACACTTGTATTTGGTTCCGTATGTGAAAATGTCTATGTTCTAGGAGCTTCAGATTTTCTGGACACTTTCTTCTGGCTCAGAAGAAAAGAGAAAGTATCTTTACAATTGGAGCATCTTTTCTCAGCAGTGCAGCAGCGTCTAAGTATTTTCAATTTTAAAGATTGACATCACGGAATTTAGCGACAGTAAAGTATTATCCCATAGAAATATCTTTCATAATATCTTCCTAAAAAGCTTAAAACCATAAGTATGACGTCAGCAGCGAAAGATCCAGTTATAGAGGATGCAGTTTTGGGTGGGATTTATTTTATCACATGCTTGTCGTTGATATTTGTTTGTGGCGATTTATTCGACGCTCCGTCAACATTATTTTCTTTCCATAACCAGCCTCAGTTAGTTTCCATCTAATCAGTCAGGTCGCTACTGATTCCACTTTCTTGCTTGCAATACATGCGTTTTATAGTTCAACTTGCTCCACCTCTATTTGTGATTTTTAAGTAGTATACTGATTCCATTCGTTTGTGAACTCCCTAACAGATGCGTAACGTTGCATTGGATTGTCGTCGACGGCTTTTAGCGCTATGCGATAGAGTTCTTCTCCCCCTTCCCACTTTGATCGGGATCGATCGAGTTCGCCACCAAGCAGGCCAAATGCAATAGCGCCCATCCGAAATACGTTTGTTCTTTCGTCGAGTTGTGTTGTCGGGTCTAGTTCTTCAGGCGCTATGTACCGAGGTGATCCCCAACCGTTGGTATTCGTACAGGGTTGGCGTTGATAAAAGTCAATATCACAAATTTTAGTTGTATGTGTGTCGAAATTGTACAGAATACTGCCGTCGTAGAAATCGATTGCAACGTAACGTTTCGCTTCAGTATATTTGTGAAATGAATAAATGTGATCTAGTGCCTCTAATCGTAGTTTGATTGATAGTTGTCTAAAGCGGTAGTAAGGGGATCGAGAGTCCGTGTATTTTGCAGGTGGTGGATAGGACCAGTGAGGATGCAAGCATTCACCGTTGAACCACTCATAAACGAGCGCGTAACCACCGCCATCCACGGCAAAATGAGAGCGTAATGCGATCAAATGCTCATGTACGAGATCTTCATAAACATCAACAGCCTCTTTCAATCGTTGAACAGCATCACGAGGATCTCCTTCGAATTCTGTTGGCTTTGCGCCAGCATATTTGATAAACTGTTTTCCATCTTGCGCCTCGACGCCAAAGCATATATTGCCCGAATCTTGCTGATCGAATACGCAGAATACTCGACCAACTCTGAACAACCAGTGGAAGTTGTGATCTTCCTTTAAGTGGACAGTGATACCGCTCAAAGTAATGCTGACATTCATGCAGTAGATGAAAATCTAGAAAACGGACGGAAAAGTATCGTTGGCCATTCGAAGAGTCTCAATCTAATGCACGACTGTTGAAGTTTCTCATAAAATACTCTAATTGGAAATCAGAATTTTTCACAAAATTAGACTGTTGTACCATAATATATAATATATCTCTTTATGCTGCGTTATTTTCTAGGTAAACTATATAGACTCTCCTGTAACAGGCAAAATAAAGATTAACGCTTGATTTAGTAAAAGTCTCGAAAGCATTCAAGACTTCCTCTCTTAGGAGGCGGTCCACGTCAGAACCGACAAGCCGGGGAATCAAATCTATTTTAGATTTTTCTGAAGTTTTCTGGTATGTAGACCAACTCAGCACAAGACTTATCACCACGTTTGGCGACACTATAGTATCGAAAGTAGACATCGAATTGCAGCCCAAACCGCAAAGTTGGATTTTGGGAGAAGTCCACATAGAAGAAGTCAGTCCTAGGTCTATATTTGGGAAAAGGGTACATTGTGTTTCTTTCGTGCTTTGCAATAAGAGTTGTCTAGTGTCTACTAAATTCGAACAGTAACCGTTACTCAAAAAGCATGTATTCAAGCTGCAGACTAAACTACATTATTTGCATTAGATTTAAAAGTTTACTTCAGATCTCAAGTCCTACGTTAAAGTCAAAATCCAGGTTAGGTTCAGGTTCAATCACAAAAGGCTCAATCATAGAAGAGGTTCGTCCGACCGGACGTGACCTACACCTGACCTGGACGTGATGGTCTCTGACTGAGGTGTATCTTACAGCTTCGATTGCTAACACGAGCGTTGTGCTGCACGAAAGCTTTCAGAGAAAAACGAAATCATAATATCAGCTACGGGTATTGCGAAACTTCATCTTCTGCTTGAGGTTGAACGAGGTTGATTTTATATTGTGTTAAATGACTTGTAAAGTTTTATCGAATTCTTGTTGGTCAGTTCTAAGCGTAGGTTTACGGAGAACTGTGCTGGGGGTTATTATCAAGTTCTTGAGGTATGAAACTCCACTTCCTAGTTTTACGGCGGAATTCTCCATCACTGGATGTTGGTTGGTAGCTACTACGCCTTCACGCAAACGCACTAGAATTCAGCGACTTTTCCACCCGATAGAATTCGGTGCGAGTGCGAAGTAACTGATTACTTTCCAAGTACTTTTCAATGACCTATTCAGTTTCAAAACTGCAGAACCATCATCTACATACCCTCAACTATTTCATGGAGACTTTCTTATGCGATCCGACCAGCTCACTTCCAATTTCGTAAAAGTGTCACGAACGATCGGTCTTACAGACAAAACAGTACATCATCAGCCACAAACAATAACGTTAACATTCTCCTTTAATTTTCACTGTTACATATTCGTTCTTGTGATATAAATGAAGTGCGCCCATCTGGGCAAAATAATACGAAGCAAAAATGAGAAAAATTTTTTGGAAAAAAAACATCTGTTTGGTCGTTTGAAAAAAATTTGAAAGAAAACTTATTAAAGGAAAAAATGAATAATTTCAGAAAGCAGAGGTGAGGAACTGTTCCACACCGCTCGATCGACACGAAATTGTTTTCCCCTTCTTCTAAGCTATGTGTGTTATAGTAACGCGATTTATTTTAAAAACTCCACAAAAGTCTAAAAATGATGTAGATTTATAATAACGATAATTTTCTTATGTACAATCCTTTACAATTTCAGCCCACTTTTTGATTGTAATGACGCGAAAATTTCCAATTTCCATTTTTTTAAAGCTCTTACGAGAGTTCTGTTTCATACTTCTAATAGAAGTAAGCACCCAAGTATAAGACATTCTTGCGTGTACACAAAGAAAAACCAATAAATTTGTAAGATTGGCAGAATGAAATATTCTTTAATAGTACAATATAAGCAAATTTTGAGAATCATAGCAACTGAGTAACATGAGATCATTTCTTATTTTATTTACGATATTTCGACCTTAACCGGTCATTATCAAGTAAAAAATAAACTGTGAAAGATGTAACAGTTTTTATGTAAAAGGCACAAGAAAAACTGAATTATAACTGTTCATACTTTTTAATGCTATTTCTCCATTCGATAAGTCATCGGCTGAGTTCAGTAAATACAAAATAGAAAGTTGTACATTGGAGAGAATGGGGAACACATGAATGAATACATATTTTATATATTTTCCGACTCTTTATTTTTCTTTCCTTTTATCCGGAAAGTGGCGGTCCCGTAATACTTAAGGATAAAGTTAATTTCTTTACATGATACATATAGCGGAATAGATCGATCGGTACCATTTAGGATCGGTTTTGTAGCTCTAATTACTATCAATTCCTTAATTAAGAATTTATATTTGTGTTTTCTTTCAATAAAATTTTAAAATTATTCTTACCAATTTCATGTCCTTTTTTCACGAAATGTTGACTGACTTCGGGACGAACGTTGAGTAGCATAATGTTGAGCAGATGTCTATTAATGAACTAATTGACGTAAATCTTTTTGATATTGAGCGTGTCATAGATCCTGAATAAATTACATCCGCTTTCCTATTTTCATTTAATACTGTTGGTTTTTTTGTGTCACTTGGTTTTATGACTTTACCAATCGATGATGTTACCGAAGATGTTATTTTTGGTACATTAGATAATTTTGCTTGTTTAATATCATTCAGATGTTCTTGACAGCGTGTTTGGAAATGACGAAACGTCTTCCCAATAAATGGATCTGAACAAGAATTGCATGTAGTACCGTAGACAACCTGAGATTGTAAATTGTGTGGAATAGAGTCTTTAATCTTAAATTCTCGTCCAATTTTATTTTCAGTTGTGTAAACACTTCTGGTTTCTATTTGTGGAAAATACTGTTTTGTCAAATGCTGTACCCGTTTACCATAAATGTAGCTGTTTTTATCATGAAATGTTTTTATCTTGTGTCTTTTAAATAAAAATTCTTACGTCTTTCACAGTTTATTTTTTAATTGATAATGACCAGTTAAGGTCGAAGTATCGCGAATAAAATAAGAAATGATCTCATGTTACTCGGCTGCGATAATTTGTTTGAAAAGTTTACCCATTAGTTGATCGAACGATATAAACAGATGATAAATACCATAAGTTACCAATAGTGATCAAATCTTATAACAACTCATACTACGTAGTATAAAACTTTTTGAGTCAAGATCATGACTTCTTGGATTTTTTAGTAAGATCTTGCTGAGAAAATATAAGAAGTTATAGAAGTTTCAAGAACCCGCGATCTTGAATGTCTTGAAATTACTTGACTTCTTGTAACAAGATTTTGGGTACTTAGGTCTTGTATCCAAAATCTTCAATCATCGTTTCATTTTACACTCTTTCCTATAAAAAAAACATTTCAGTGCAGCACTGCCAGTGCGCATGGCATGCCATCGGTCACGAGCACTGGCTGGCACTGATGCGCACCCGTACCCAGCAAGTGCCGATATATTTCTGCCCAAAAAGTGCCGCACTGGTAAAAATCAGTGCCTCACTGGGATTTATTTAATCAGTTTAATTACGGTTGTTTATATTGAATTTTGTATTAGAGTGCGGCACTAATCAGTACCACATTGACATGCCAAAACCATGCGGCATTGCCTCGGTACTTCTCTCATGAGAAGAAAAAGATGAAGTCAGAAAGACATTCGAAATATTAGAAGTAGACTGAGGTGTTCATATAAGCAGAAGTTGACAAAACAAAATAGTGATTGAAAACAAAACTTCGGCACTGGTGCGCATTGGTGCCCAGAAAAAAATTATTCAGCATCGGTGCGCATCCGTGCATAACCAGTGCCGATAAAGTGTTTTTTTGTAGGGCTGTTTAAATATAACTGCGAATATTTTCTGCTTATAATAACTTCGAATGTTTTCCCTTCTTGAAGATAGTTATTTAACGAAGGGCCTATGATTATGCATGGACGTATACCTGATGGTTATAACTGTCATACATGAGAACAAAATGTAAAGAAAATTTTTCACGCAAGATTTTGAAATTTCTATTCATAAGATCTTAGCAGAGATCTCGAGTGAAAGATTCAAGAATGCAGAATCTTGACTTTCTAGTGTTTTTTCCAAGATCTTATGACATTTCTTAACCTATAATCTTAGACACAAGAAGTTTTACTACGGATCTCATACTTCATCGCTCTCGTTCTAATTTACTTTACAGATACCTCTTTTCCTTTATAATAATTGTAAAAACCTTTAGAAGTGTCCATCTCAGTTTTCATCTGAAGAATCGTACTATTACACTCCGAATCAGAGTTGTAACCGGTAACAGCCAGTCCTGGTAGAACGACCGCTCTAAAAAAAGGTTTTAACCAGTATCATTTTGAGCTTTTTCTTGAATAAAATTAGTCTTCCACTATGAAAAAATGGAAAATTTAGCCGGACGGTT
Organism: Didymodactylos carnosus; assembly: GCA_905250885.1. Classification (NCBI taxonomy): domain Eukaryota; kingdom Metazoa; phylum Rotifera; class Eurotatoria; order Philodinida; family Philodinidae; genus Didymodactylos; species Didymodactylos carnosus. Next base: position 7,749 of record CAJNOQ010001652.1, on the reverse strand, counting down.
CGTTTCGGTAGAGAATTTTCAAAATAGTACCGTTCCCATTCGAAGAATTCTGGAGCGGTTACATCTCTGCTCCAAGCACCCCTGGTGCAAAGAAAGAACGTTTTCAAGAGTCCGCTGTTTTTTTAGTGATGAAACACAGTTTCTTAGAGGTAGTTTGCTATGTTGGCTACAAAACTAACATCCGAACAGCTCTTATCATTTGATATGATAGAAAAATTTTCAGGCAACAGGACCGTTCCTAGATGTCGCCTTTTAGCATTCTTTCATCCTCCTGTTTTGCTTAATAAAAGTTTTACCCTACTCTTTTCCGAGTGCTCTGTCTGTTATCAGCATCCTCCTTCTTTCTTCCTACTGGATGAAAAGATCCCTTACTTTTGACAAGGGAGTTTCTTCAAACCGGGCAACTAAGGAATTGAGTGATAGTTCCATGAACTTCTACAGATATAAGGGACTGGAGGAATGAATAATATTGCAATATTATTATTATTCATCCTATACAATAATTCTAATAACTCAGAACTTTTTCCCGCAAAATAGGATAAAATAAAACAAATGAAATTTTTCTTTTTAAACAAGTCAGTCAGTTCGAAATAATATTATGAAAAAATAAACCGGCATTTTTGTCGTTCCGTTTTTAGTACGATAAAATTTAAATACTGCGCGATACTTGTAAAAGGAAGAAAAAAAAACGAGCCTTCCTCGAGAAAAAAGTACTGATAGAAGAAAAAAAAAACATTTCTTCCATCTCTAACATGAATAAGAAGTAACGTTTGTCGTCATTGAGTAGAGATGGAGGATTGTAAATGCAGACTGTAGCAACGAACACACTATAAAGAAAGATATACAGAACAAGAGAGAAACATAAATAGAAAGACAAATATATGAGTTGCGCGTCATTTTATTATCAACTAACGCACACAGAATATAAGAAGAAAAGAAACCGTCATTCATTTGCACAAACGACTTTACAGCAATAACACAGAATGTGTGTGCGAGAGATGTGTATGAGGACTGACAGAAATAGAATAAAGTACAATTCAATAAACGAAACAAGAACTAGAACCTATACAGGGAAATAGAGGCAGAGTCCCACCCAAAACAACAATAAATATGAGAAAAAAAGGAAATAAAGGACATGGGTTAAACCCTTTCTTAGTCCACTTTCACTAGTAATGGTGTTAAAAATACCAGCAACAAAAAGAGTCAAAAAACATCTATAGTTTTACGAATAGAAAACTTAATAAAATCGTTCTAAACTAAGTTTAAGTAAAAACAAAGTGAGAGATGATAACCCTTTAAAATAGTTTGCTGATACTCCAACTACAGTCAAGGACTAAAGCAGCGAAAAAGGCTTCAGGCTCTGATATTAACGCATCAAGCTCAAGATTCATTAGACGAGCGTAACGTTATCAAACTGTGTTGTTGCTGAAGAGTTTACGCATTTAAAATCATTTTAAATAAAAATATTTCTAATTTTCTCAAAAAAAGTTGTACTCTTTGGTAAGTAAAAATCGAACTAAAAATCTTATATTAGCAAAGAATGTTTAGATCGATAGTATAATCCCTGTTAGATTCTCTAGTTCTATCTTCGCACTAGTGGCGGCACCGTTTCTTAGCCCACCCAACCCTTAAATAGTTTTAACCTTTCCCCGCTCTAAGCATTTTTTTGCATCACACTAGCTCTAACAACTTCCCAAAATTTCGAAGCGTCCACCCTCTAGAAATATCTTGATGCAGCCACTACTCCGTGCCAGACAGAAAAATGCCATATAAAATATATTCGAGCATAAACAAAGTATTCGTATCGTGAAAGAGAAAGAAAACAAGAGAGAATGAAACATACGAAAACAAAGGCACATGATGTTCTCGAAGAAGAGCAGATGGCTGAATTAAAAATTGGATGACTCAGAGTACAGTTATGCGAGAATGTCCAATAGCACCATCTCTAAATTTGTGACTGCGATAGTACAAATTACAACAAAAGAACGGATTAAAGATTTGGAGTCGATGGTATCCTCTAAAAGATCACTCGCAGATGTCGCAACCGATATTAAATAATTGCATTCGCTTAATATTTTTCCAATGACATTTAGAGATGAGGTCTATATCAATATCATGACGTATTTATTTTGTTTATTGTTTGTTTATTGTCTTTTTCTTTGTAGGTGACGATAAATGTCTTCTTTTTTAAACATTAAATTGGTTTTGGATGAAGATCTGTTTTTCTTTTTGAATTTCATTCATATCTAAATTATAGATGTAAACAATGCCATTATGCTTATTTAAAAAATTCTCTTGAATATTTATTGAACTTTTTGTCTTTTACTATATGACGATTAAAACATCAACGATGTCTCGTCGTGATCAATATCCGGACTATCATGCATCTCGTTATACTCAAAATACACAATATAACAATAATGCACATGATAATAGCGATTACAATCATCATCACACACATCACACTCGGCCATTGCCGTCTCAAGCATCCGATGCCTATTGTCAGCAATATTATTCCACTCCATCACCGGATATTCATAGTTCATCTTTAACGTCACCTCAACAACAAAGAAATGATAATAATGGATCTGTGTCCAAAAAACATAAAAAAAGTAAAAAGTCACATCGTAGTGATAAAAGTAAAAATCGCGAATATGATAGACATTCATCATCATCGTCGAGACACGTCAGAAAAAAACATAATAATGATGAAAGATTAGTTGATTCACAATCGCCGGTGGCACCGTCAAAAAAACCAACAAAAAGGAAAATATCGGAAGGTAAGAGTCAAACAACAGCTAAGTGACTGCCTGAAAGTTTATACAAGTTTTTCACTGAATTATAGTTAGAATTGACTAGATAGTGTCTAAATAATGATTGAATAGTTCGACGGAATAAGAAAACATAGAGAACATTCTTTTAATCTTATACAGTTAGACAACAAATGAAGGATTTACTCGTTGAAAACTATGGATTGATTATACTGATTTATTGTCAAATAGTTTTCATTCTAGAAAAAAAGTGTACTACTAAACAAGTTTTTTCTGGCATTGTTGCATTTTCTGTCCTAATAAAATATCGGCGATTATTATCTGTCATTAACTTTCTTTATTTATTTTTGTTTAAAGGTATATCCAGTGATAATTATCGTTATCGTACCACCTCGAGTAGTCCCTCAAAACGTTCATCTAAAAAGAAAAAACACAGTAGTCCAGTTCAAACAAGCTCCTCATCAAGTCATCGTTATCATTATTTTTCTTCTTCGCATCATAGTCAACATCGTTCTAGTAAAAATCACCAACATAAAGATAAAGATCGTTCAAAATATTCTTATCGTCATGGGTCAGCTTCGTCTGATGGATCTTCGAATGGAAATGAGACAAATGGGGGAAGTGGAAATAGTGGTGCCACTAGTCATAATACGAACACTGAAAAAACGTCATTTACTTCTAATGCCACACTTGGTTCTGAATTACAAAAAATTAGAAATAAAACAACATCATCAGCAAGTAATCGTAAATCAACAACGTCAGCTAACACAATCAATGCGTCGTCAATGACATTGTTACAATCAATTAAAAGTACAACAGAAGTTATCAGTGACGAAAGTGATCCACAAATAAATGTTACAGGATCAAAACAACAAAGAATAAATTCAAATACAGATAAACAACTTCACACAAGTAATTCATTTATTCGATCACCAACATTTGAACAACAGCAAACTTATATTAATTCGACTAAAATGGACAATACAAATCAGATTTTAAATGATGAGTCGTTGAAAGTAAGTTTTACTTATGTTTAACATGTTTAGAAGTAGCGATTAACGTTGAAACAGTGAAGATGAATATCAGAAAATGTACGGAAACTTTTTTGGAGGATTTTATCACCTATATTTGCATTATATAACTGGTTTTAAGTACCATACAAAGTTTCGTTAGAAAAAAATTACTAGTGATAGTGTATAATGACTATTCGTTTTGTTTTACATGGTAGTTCGATCAAGTTATTGTATTTAATAATACAATTTATTTTCTTTAGAAAAACCATAAACAACGATTGTCATCTTCCGGTCTTTTAAGTTTACCATTACCATCAGTAGAGAAGAATGCTAACAATCGCTCATCAACAGAGTAAATATATATTTAACTTGTTTTCAAAAAAAATTTATTGAAAAGGCTATTGTAATTTATAAAAAAGGTTATTGTTCAACATTTCCTTTAGTACTTTGTCGAGTCAACAACGTAAGAATCAAAATTCTTCTTCGTCATCTCGTTCAAGTGGACAAACAAATTTGACACGATTACCAATGCCTCCCGATTATAATTTAAATACAACAACTGATTCATTATCACCACCCAGTCCGGAAAATTCTTCGCCACCATTTTCACCTATGAATCAATCAAATTGGCCTGGAAATCCACCATTAACAGCATCAATTAAGACAACACCAAATATCGATCGTACTACACGTAGACCTCGGTAAGCTTTTGCGGAATTTTCAGACAAAAAGTAGAGAAGCTAATGGAAGAATGTAAAGAAGAAAAAACTGATAAATTAGTGTTTAGATTTTTCATGTGGACTGACATACTTGTCTTCTGCTTTAAATCTAGCGACCCTTACGTTTATATCAGTGATTTGTTTTTAGAATTCTGCAACGTCGTGAAGAGATGCGGAAAGACCAGTGGGGGGATCGTAATGTTGATATGTACGAAATATTAGCCAAAATTGGTGAAGGAACATATGGCGAAGTATTTAAAGCGAGAGATAAACAAACCGGTAAGTACGGTTAAGCGAGGGATAGGAATCGCGCGTAAGAAAGTTTTAGTTCCGTATCGTAGCGAAAGGTGAGCGAAGAGGAGGATTTAGTCCGTGGAAAAGGGTTTTTTATAGAACGATAAAACATGGATTTTTGTGTGAAATAATAGTGTCTGACCTCTATTTTACTTGAGAATTTCTCTTCCTGAGTTGAACAGAGATTTTGTTGCTCGATTTTTGATCTTCAGCAAATCTTGCTATACATTTTGTCTAATTAAAACTTGATCGATATTTTTATGAGCCTACTTCTAATACGAAAATCTTTTAAATTAATCATCAACGCGTTAATCGAATAGCTCTAATTTTGAAAGAATATAGAAATAGCTCAAATAAATTGAGTCCTTGTCGTAAAAGTAAGATCTGATGAAAAATTATGTGTTTTTTGTTCATTTTAGGTGAATTGTGTGCATTAAAGAAAGTTCGTTTAGAAAATGAAAAAGAAGGTTTTCCAATAACAGCTGTTCGTGAAATTCAAATATTACGCCAGTTAACACATGAAAATATTGTTAATTTAAAAGAATTAGTTATGGATGCACGTACAATATCAGATATTCGAAATGATACATCATTTTATTTAGTATTTGAATATTGTGATCATGATTTATTTGGTATATTAGATAGTGGTCTCATTGATTTAGATTTAGATCATATTGCATCGTTTATGAAACAATTAATGTCTGGTCTATCTTATTGCCATCAACGAAATTTTTTACATCGCGATATTAAATGTTCAAATATTCTATTAAATAATAGAGGAAAAATTAAATTAGCTGATTTCGGGCTAGCTCGATTATATAATGCTGATGATAAAGAAAGACCATATACAAATAAAGTCATAACACTATGGTATCGGCCACCAGAATTATTATTAGGAGAAGAAAGATATGGACCAGCTATTGATATTTGGAGTTGTGGGTAAGTTGAAAAACGATAAAAATATAGGATCGAGCAGTTTTTCATGGTAGATCTGTTTCAGAATGAAAAAGGATCTATCGCTAGAACTCAAAAGAGAATAAAAGAGGCTTTGTATCAAATGTACAACGTCTCTTGAAAAAGCAGTTTAAAGCAGTTTTCTTCTGTTTCCAGTTGTATATTAGGCGAATTGTTTCATCGTCGTCCAATATTTCAAGCTCAACGTGAAGAAGAACAGTTAGAGTTAATCTCAAGATTATGTGGTTCTCCGACGCCAGCTGTATGGCCTGATGTTATCCATTTACCATTATTTCAAACATTAAAACAACGAAAAACATATAGAAGACGTTTACGTGAAGAATTTGTAACGTACGTACTGAGTTATGCTGTTAAATGGCATTATTATTTTTTCTGAATGCTTTTTTATTTAATACAGTATTCCGGAATCAGCACTTGATTTATTTGATCGAATGCTTGAATTAGATCCGAGTAAACGAATAAGTGCATCGGATGCCCTCTTATCAACATGGCTAAAAGATATTACACCAGACAACGTTCGACCACCACCGTGAGTATATTATTAGTTATATTTAAACTGGATACAAAATGCGAACAGAGATATTTCGACAGATTTTACGTGATATTTGTTATAGAAAGAGGAATTCCTCACTTAAGGATTTATTTGGTTTTATTTTTTTTAATAGATTGCCAGTAACTCAAGACTGTCATGAAATGTGGAGTAAAGAACATAAACGATTACGTCGACGTGGATGGACAGAACAACAAATTGAAACACATTTTAAAGAACGAGAAGTATTGGAATATGAACGATATAATCGTACTGTTACAGGTATATAAATACAAATTACAGATAAATATTAAAGACTTAAATAGTGAAGATGAATAGTCGAAGATAAGAAATTTGTTTTCAAATAGTTATTTCTCTCTCTCTCTGCGTCTCTCTCTTCGTTTATTGATTAAATGGTTTGCGCATCCTCAAGACATCAACAAGTTTTATTAGTATTTATGATTTTTACGTCAGTAGACAAATTAGCAGTTTACTGAAAAGGTTGAGAATTACCCTCAACATTTAATCAATTACTGAACTAAGTAAACTATAAACGGTATGCCGCACTTGCATATATGAACAATAATATTTCATTATTTGACTTTGTGTATATAAATCGGCACATTATTTTGATTTGTCTATAATAAAGGTTTAATAGTGAGACTCTTGCGGGGATCATCCTTGTGTAAAAAACATTTGTCTAAAGAATGCACGCACTCTGAGAACATTGTCACTACACTTGAGTGTATCATTGAGGGATAAAATGTGAATTATACTAAAGAACTAAGTATATTAAACTCTTGACTTAACCATCTAGATACTGACAAGGAAGATGCATTTTAAAGAATATAGAACTCAAGGCGTAGTAGTAGAAAAACACCTGACAGATGTTGATAACGATAGAGCTGTTAAAAATAATTGCTTTGTTAATACAAGAACAAAACGTTAATAAAAGGAGATAAATAGAAGGAAGAAAAGTAATAAAAGTGGAGTCCTTAGTAGAACACGAAATAATGATAAATGATATAAAATGGTTTCATTATCACCGATAAAGAATAAACTGTTTGATAATAAAACAGGATATCATCGAAAACATGATGATCCACTTCGTATTTGAACACTTCATTTAGTAGTAAGAAAATGAAAAGAAAATTGGAATGTTTTGTTTATTTTAGATATGCAGATGGATAGTCCCGATTCTCAACATCAAAATGATTCAATTAATGAAAGGTAATTGTTTGAGAAATTATGCTCTCATCCGATCAATTCAGTTGATTTTACCTTTTTCAACGATACCTATTCTTCTGTAAAGATAAAGTTTTTGTACAGATTTTTTTTCAAACGACCAAACAGATGTTTTTTTTCCAAAAAATTTTTCTCATTTTTGCTTCGTATTATTTTGCCCAGATGGGCGCACTTCATTTATATCACAAGAACGAATATGTAAC
>CAJNOQ010001651.1:0-29630 GCA_905250885.1 Didymodactylos carnosus | reverse complement strand
TATATTAATATATATAAACAAAGCGTGCCCGAACCGCTTTTGTTTCCGAAAATATGAAAAACACAAAGTTTTTTTTTTTTTTTTTTCTTTTTTCTTTCGAGAGATCGATATTGTTCAGGTATGTGTATGTACATTATTATAAAGACATGATAGTTCCTATAGGATAGTATAAAGCGTATTACTTATAAATAAAACGATTTGATTGATCCTTCATAAATATTTTACTAAACCATGAATTATATCGCATTTTCTTTTCACCTGTATGTATTACGCGACAGCTAAAAATTTGTTTGATTCAGTAATCGGTCATAGATATGTACACACAAACATACATAGACACTTTTTATTATGTACCTTGATCTATACGCAATAAAAAATGGCTAATTCTTTGAGTGACATATAAAACGTTTGATAACGACAGGAAAATGATGAATTCTTCTTCTTTTAACAAATAATAAAAAGAAGAAGAAAAAAAAAAAAAAAACTTTGTGTTTTTCATAGTTTCGGAAACAAAAGAGCTTCTCTCACTCTTTCTTTATATATATATCTATAAATATCTATAAATATATTTATCATATATATTTGAAAAGAGAAATGATTTTGATCGAACTATGAAGCGATGGAGAAAGAACGAAGAGGTGTTAATATTAATTGTTCATTGAATATTTACAATTGATGATATCGCGAGAAGAAAAAAAAAAAACTGATATTAATGATTTATTATTATAATCGATTTATTATCTTAAAAATAAATATGAAAGAAAATATTCAACATACGTGTGGGAACGAATAAGAGAAAGAGAAACAAATTGGATGATTTGTGATTTTTAAACTGCCTATCATCTCTTTTCAAAATGCTATTTTAATAACTAGAAGTCAAATCGAGACATAAAATCTTGTTTAAAGTATAGTTATAAGAAAATTTTTTAAGACTAGATTCTCCCATTATCGTTCAAAAGATAGTGGGTCAAAGATGGATGATGCAAAGACCTTTTTTTTTTTTCCTTTCCTATAAGAGTTGTAGAATTCGAGCTAACTACGTATGAGAATAACATAAAAGAGCCGAATTTTTTTTTTTGTTTTTGTTCAATTCATTAATCTTTTACTCTTCACGAGTCGTTGAAATGATCAATTATGAAAATAAATAAAGCATCGAATCAAAAATCTTTTGAGACATTACTTTTGGCAAACTATTGGTTTCAACAACAAGAACCATTGCTCCGTCATCGAGATACGTGTAACATACAAAATCTATAAGAAAAGTCAGAAAAATTGGACTTGGTTCCAGGATCATACTTTTTCACGGATTAAGATATGCATCTGAATATGAGTCTGAATCAAAAGAGTTTGTTTCATATAATTCGATAAACTTTTGAATATGACGGCTACGATGTGCATGTACAGCAGATGTAATCGCTTCAAGGGACATTTTTTCTCCCAGAACTTTCAGAAAAGTTGCTAAAATGCATGGAAGTCATATATGTAGTGATAATTTTTTTTTTTATAGTACAATTGAAAGTGGAGACTTTTAGCTATCATGTCATGTATTTTTGACGAAGATCTTTCATAAAAATCACCTGAAAATTATGTTTTAAATATGATTAATTTTTCTGTAAAAAGAATAGTGTTATATTACTCTCAATTTGATATTGATTTCGATTTTAAAAGAATACTGTATCAATATTTATAATATGATTTTCAGAATTTTAAAATTTAATTAAGAATCATTTTCTAAACATTTTGATAAATAAAATGTTCAGCTAATAATTGACCATCATGGACAAATGTCTTCGTGCGATTTTTCTTATTTCATTCATTCGTTTGTTCATCATTAACAATACTTAATTATATCTTATATAATTTAAAATACATATTGATTTCTGTAAAACAAACTCAAATTTTTTAATAGGAAACACATTCGGAAATGTAACTATATTTTTCTAAGGTATAATAACAATAATTCTGTTATACATATATATATATATATAGAGAGAGAGAGAGAGAGAGAGAGAGAAGAAAAAATAATAAATGACACACAGTATCATACACTATTTTCATTCTTAAATAAGCAACCTATAATGTGTGTCTAACTAATTTGTCCTACGTCATATCTATTTAGATATATAGATGACACACAAGCATAACAATCTATATTGAACACAGTTAACTAAAATTTAAAAAATAAATGGATATTTGTTCAAATCAAACTGTATCATTATATTATAGTTGGAAAAATTTGATACTTGTATATCTGTTACTGTTTTATTAGTGATACCTGATCAGATCCTATGTAGAAAAAAGAATACCAATATTGTTCAATTCATTTTTCTCTCTCAAGGTCAATTGTCATTGTACACGTTGACAAAATATGTGTATGTGTATATAATGAACTACTACTACTACTACTGAATCCTTTTGTCAATATAGACTGTATACATAAAAAATAATGATCTCTCTTCTGTTTTGATCATATTTAACGATAATACATACTTAATTATAGTAAAATGAGACTAAATAAAAGCAAGTAAAAATAGTTCTAATTGGGACACTAATCGTAAATATACCAGATGATCTTGGAAATGAAGTATATTAAAAAATTGATCTCATTTATATATTTTGTTTAATATTATATGTTATACTTTTGAATCTAAAACTTTGTTCATTAATCGTCAAAAAATAAGAAAAAAAAAGGTTTGATTTGTATCCAGTTTCACAATTATTTTTATTCTTATCTAATAATCTAATAAATATACTTTCAATACGATTATTTTACTAGAATTTCAAACTTGTTGTCAAGGAGTACATTTATTACCAATAGATTTTTTTATATCAAAAATGATTTGTTTCTCTAATTTTGTTTTAAAATATTTTATGATTGTTCATTTGTATTCGCTAACTCTACACTGGTTTTTTTTTTTTGTTATATTTTTGTCAAATTTATCAAGTCATAGATCGATCAACGTTTTTCACTCTCTCTGTCATTTGGACAAATATCAAATAGACCGATAACGCGCTCCTTATGGATGCCGCAGGTATCATACCAAAAAGAAAAAAAAAAATTCAACGTAATATTGATAACGATCAAGAAAAATAAAAACAAAACTAGAAGAAGAAGAAGAAGGAATGACTGGTCTCCATTCTAAACGCGATTAATCATGAATAATATGATTTAAAAGCTTGCGCAAGTATTTCAAAAAGCAAAAAACAAAAAAAAATAAAATAAAATATTGATGGATTAATACACGCGTCATTCCATGCTTCATTTAAATGTGTTAAAAAGTATACATCAAAAAATATTTTTTAAAAGCTCAATACTATATCAGATTTGCTAATCATCACTTTATTTATTAGATTCTGATAAAAAAAGTCGACATTTTTTTCTTACCCATTATTTTAATAGTAAATTCTCTCTTTACTTGTTCCTATGATCAATAAAGATGAAAATTGTTAAATTTTATTTTTATTTTCATTATATTTAATAAGTTCGCGAAGAAAAATAAGTTTAAAAGTAGTGGTATGTACACAAGCAAACAAAAAAGAAAAAAAAAGGAAGAGTTTACATCGATAATAATTATACGTATATATATATATATATATATATATATATGTATATATATAAAATAGTGATGGTTTTTAATTAAAAAACAAATTGTGCGTATATGTGAAATCACTGTATGAGAAAAAAACAGTCTTTTGTTTTAGATCAAGATCTTATTTTTTCCATAGATATATGTGTATGTGTATATATATATATATAGATAGATAAAAAAAGTTAAGAAAAAGAAGACAAAATACTTCTAAATAAAATTCTATCTTTCTATCAATAGATAATGCAAAAACAACCGGGATATGTGTCAAAATAGTAGACGTTAGAGCAAAGAAGAACAGATGATTTTTTTTCTTTTTTGTCGTTTTTGCTATTAAAGTTCAAGAAGAAGAGAATGGATTATCATTTCTCATTCTATATATTGGCACCTGTTGATAAGTATGATTATTATGTCCATTTGAAACTGTCCGTAATAAATGATTATTTGAATTTGGTGACGTTGTTCGATGATATTTTGAATTTTGTTGTGGTGATGATGGTGATGATGTTAATATTTTTCGTGTCTGTTTTTGTTGTTGTTGTTGTTTTTGTTGACTATTTTGAGATAGAATACGATCGATAGAATATGAACATTTATTGGATAAAGGTGGTTCAGTTGGTTTTGGAGTTGATGATTTATCTATCGGTGTTGTGACACTTGTTTCTGATATTGGTGGTGATATATCATCTAAAAGTGAATCATCACTATCACCAATTGTATGATCATTGGTAGTTGCTGTTGATAATGTTGAAATGTTAAGTTGATCTCCAGTTGTATTTACAACAGTATTATCATCGGAAGAATTATTATTAGTAATATTGTGTAATAGTGTATGTTTTTTTGCATCTAAACGACGTTGTCTATCACATTGTTTACGTTTCTTCTTTTCGTCTGCTTCACGACGTTTTTTTTCTAATTCTTCTTTGGATATTGGTTCACCTGAACAAGTGGTCGGATGGGCATTATGTGGAGGCCTACCCGGACCTTTTTTAGTATTTTCCATTTTACGCCATTTTGCACGACGATTTTGAAACCATACCTAAATGAAAACATTAATCTTAATACAATGGTTATGTTGTAACACGATATCATTCTCAAAATTAATTCTAATCAATTAGAGTCAAAAATTCATTCTAGGCAAAGTCATAAATGCTCAGTTCTATATATTTACCTGTACTCTTGACTCAATTAAATCTAATCGCATTGCCAATGCTTCTCTCATATAAACATCAGGATAATGTCCTAAAATTTGACAAAACAAAAATTCATTCTTAATAGATGTAATAGCATTGAGAGCAGTATGAAATTTACCATCTTGAAATGCTCGTTCAAGTTCTTCTATCTGAATACTAGTAAAATTTGTTCTTGTTCGACGACGTTTACTGTCTCGGTCATCATCCGAATCTAGAAAAGAAAAAAAGTGTACATATAAAATTAGATTATCATCATTATCAAACAATTGAATTTTCTTATTTACTTAAAAAATGCAAAAAATTTCTCTAATATATGCAGGAGCATTAAAAAAAGTAGCAATTTTTTGTTTTTTTTGGATAGTGAGATAGAACATTGCATTAAACAAAATGAAATTAACGCGATTTCAGAATATTGTCTGTACTTTTGATCGATACTCTAACTTTAACAAAAATGTGAAATTAATTGTAAGAATATCAATATTGAGAACAACTGTGACTCATACTCCATTGTGTGTACTGTCACAATTTATATTAATAATTTCTTATGCTATATGCTAGAAAATTCGAAATGGTTTTATATTGAATCGCTGTAGAGCCCTATATTTTGATGTTTACAATTTCATAAAAGAGTTTTTTTCTCTACAATTTGACTCAGTCACGTTGTAATACTAACTATTTTTTTCAAAATAAAACCAATTCAAATTACGTTGCCTGTATATAAAATGAGATATCTCTGAAAAGTTCGAACAGTTGCTGTTGGACCTATCAAACATACATTTCTGACGGGGAGAGCTGAAAGATTATCACCTATGTAAATATCTGTGAAAGCAAAAAAAAAAACAAGGAAGGTCAAAAGGACAGATAAACGTGATAAAGATAAATAAGTCATTTTAAATCTTACCTTCTGCTAAATCATTATCCGATGTATCGTCTTTAGTATTATTTTTAGTAAATAAACCACCATTTGTATTTACAGTATTAAATGAAAATACTCCACCATCATTTGGAGTATTCGTCATTGTTCCCGTACCGTTATTCAATCGATTATTATACGATGAAACAGCAGCCAGAGTATCGTAGGAAAAATTTTGCTGATGATTTTGATGTGCCGCACGTAGAGCAGCTGTAAATGGATGCATGTAAGGATGATAAAAATTCATTGGAAATGGAAAAAAATTGGATGCATTTCCATTTGGTAATGTGGATGATAAAATATGAAGAGATGATTGTTGCTGTTGTTGCTGCTGCTGTTGCTGTTGTTGTTGCTGTTGTTGAGATAGTGAGGAGGGTGAAATACTTGTTGAAGATTGAATAGATGGTGAGTTGGATGAAGAAGAGGATGATGATGTTGTAGTAGATTTTGTTACTGAAACCATTTTTGGTGAATCTAATTGAAGATTATTATCCATATGGTGTCTTACTGGACTCATGTTCGTCTGTTAATTGAAAAAGCCACCAATTGTTTACTTGCGCCGATTAAAATTTACTTGTATATTAAAAATTAATTTAAAGTTACAATCCCTCGCTTTTTTTTTCTTCTTCTTCGTTACTTTCGCTCTTTCTCGTGTATCGACCAATCGATGAAAAATATTGATATGTGAATGTTTTAATCATTGGTTGTTGAGTTTCTTCAATGATGAAAGAAAAGAAAAAGAAAAAATAGAATGAATATTCCAATACGTTATTTGCTCACGATAAGGGTTATTAATGCGGTGTAAAACAACTATATTAGTTAGAAGAGAAAAAAAAGAATGATGAAGATTATGTTATTACTTATTGCTTTCTACGGGAAAAGGGAAAAAATATTGAATATAAAATTTTGTTTTGGTTACTTTTTTATATTAATATATGGCTTACACACGTTTTCATCTCAATTTTTTCGTTTTCTATTATTAGCCTGACTATTATTATTTATTATTATTATTATTTCTAAGCAATAAAGAGCCGATAAACAGAGAACTATTGCTCGAACATCAAATAGAAATAAAGACAAATTTATATTTTTTTCCTGCTTCCCTTGAAAAATATAAGATACATCATTTGTATAATACAATTGAAATAATATTTACAGTAATGAGAGAAAAATAGAGAGAAAGAAAAACTGAAACCATGCCGATATGTATGAGTCCTTTATTAACAAAGAAAAAAAAAATCTAATTTGTACTCTTTTGAGAAAATGTATCAATTTCAAGACATTTTAGACTGTGAACAAATGGAGTAGTAATGAAACGAACATTTTGGCATAGAAGGCACACTTGAAAGATAATGTCACTGTTTCTAGTCAAGAAATATTTTAAGAAAACTATTTATATACGAAACATTGTGACATGATCATTGTAACTACTAAAAATTAATCGAATAGATTTATAAATTTTTTAAAATAACATTTAGCTTAACTCTCACCCATGTCGACAAAATAAGGCATTTCAATAATATGAAATTATGAATCAAAGTGAACAGTTTTACTTTTTGTATGATGAGGCATGTTCAAAAAAAAAAAGCAAGAAAAACAAGTAAAATAGTCAAGATTTTTGTTTGTTTGTATTCTGTATATTTTGAAGAGAGTATACCGTTTAAACTTACCTTGGTGAAATAGTCTAAATGGGTAAACAATTACCTATATGAATTAGGTCACGTGTAGACCAACTTAGCTGTTATTTCTACGAAATATAGTTCTCAGTTTAAACAGCTGTTACGGACGAGTAAAATCCAAATGGTCGTATGTTTTATTATATTAGACAACAATCGATCTTTTTTTTTCTAAACATTTCGAGGAAAATGTGGTGTATTATATCGATGTTGTACACTGATTGGAACAAAAAATTTGAAAAACTAACTGCAAGATATAGATGCGATTTGAAATAATTGATCTTGATGAACACTCACAGTAAGAGGAGATCTTTGACTTTTTACATTTATCAAGTCTTATTCAATCCTGATATTGTGTTTGTAGGAGAGATAAGTCAGATTTTAGTAAAATTCTCTCTTTCTCTTCGTAAAAAAAAAAGAATTCTTCATTATATCAGTTTTCCCATTTTTTTGTATACAGCGTCTTATGAGGCAAGAAGAAGAAAAAATATTGAGCAATATTGTACACATCAAACATGGTGTGAAACTGTTGTTAAGTAGTAGTATTGATCGTTTTATTATAAAGTGAATGTGAAATAACACTTGACTTTTATTTACTCAACACACACACACACACACATATATATATACATACATACATATCGTTTAGTTGAAGATATATTTGTACATAAGAATTGAAGTATATTGAAGTTCTCGCTTTTATTAGAACTCACACTCTATAGAAGAAATGAAAAGCAGTCATCCGTGCAGATAATATCGTGTGCAAGGAAGATAACTGACAATATGACGATTATTTAGTATTAGAGATACATGAGATTTTGTATTCATACCACTTCACAACTTTGATACTTCTTCAATACAAGAACAAATTGACGATGTCCAGTTAAATTAGTGAAAACTTTCGTCTTTGTGTCTTTCAGTGTGATGAAAAATGTTTTCCAAACTACTGTGTATTGAACTCATTCAATATTTTCAGAAAATATTGAATGAGTTCAAGGTTGTGAAATTAAATTTGAAAGCTTAGTGCTTTGTAGATGTTTAACTTTCTCAAACCAACGCATTTTCCTCATTTTGATCGCAATTTAAACAACGCCTATTTAAATGGTAGAAAATCATCATACGCGCATAATAAACGTGTGAAAATTATGTCAACAGTAATTCAAACGCACATTCGTCTTATTACTAATCAAAGTATAGAAATTTTTTTTTTTCTTTCTTGATAAATAAAGCAAATATGATTTTACTTTTTTTTCTCTTTCTTCTCTAGCGCTTCTACTAGCAAATAATTATTTGATTTTTGATTAAAAACGAGACACACACACACATACACACAACTGCTTAATGCAGGTAAATATCGGATAAACTCAATTTCCAACTACTATTATATTGTTTATTTTATGTATGAAGAATTTTTTTTTATTCTTCTCCTCCCATCGGAAGTAATTAACTGAATTGATCGGCACAATACAACCTATTAATGTAGTGAATAAGAGGAATTTATTGTAATGTGTGTATATATATATATGTGTGTGTGTGTGCACGCACATACTAAAGATCAAATCAATCTGCTGATTTGATTATTATTATCTCACTCACTATTTAGTAGAGAAGGTGGCAATTATAAGTAAAAGTAAAATGCCGCATTTTATCGCCTCAAGTTTAAAAATTTATCTATTGCATATTATTGTTTTTATATCTGTCAATTGTGAGTAATGGATTAGAAATGAGGTGATACGTCATCACTTTTAATAAAGAAAAAAAAAAGAGGAAAAAACGGTAATATATCCTCTACTTTGTATTAAACTATCGATAATATCTTGTAACTTTGATAACTAGAAGAATTAACTTTTCAGTTAACTTTTTAAAATCATTTTAATTTTTTTTTCTAAAATATTTATGAGAAAGGTGCTAAATTATGAGATTGTATGCTTAAAATCAATTTTAGTTTTTTTTACTAATTTTTAATTGTTCTGTTACTATTGTTTTCTTTAAGTGCAAAAACTGCATGAAACATCAATAAAATTAACACGAATATGTAATTTAAAATGTGTTTAATATTAATTGTTTGATTATAGGATGAAGGATTAATTGGATGTTTTGTTAGACAAAGAATCACGCTATTCTGATATTATTCACTCTGGATGAAAATAGTATCAAATACAAAAAAGTCAATTTTTAGTTTGATTATGAAGTAGATATGATATTCGAATATAATATTTTAAGCTACGACTATTAGTCGTCAAATACTTACATGTTGTCGAGCTTAACAATGATGATCCATTCAATTAATATCTTAAGAACAATTGACAAGCAGTAAAAAAAAAAATACCGGAAAAAAAGACATTAAATAGTACTAACAGTCATCTGTCACTGCTGGAAACTTATCTTTATTTGTTTTCATGTGTTGTTTAACTTTAATTGATATTTCTGTCCGAGTTTAACTACTTCATTCAGAAAATCCGAAAGTCGTCATTTTGTCTACATTTTTTCAGAAACATCGAGAAACTATCTTGTCTCGTATCGAATAGCTTTTGGTTAAAGATTAAATAAATTGTGTGCATTCTAGTTAAATATTTTTGGTGAAAAACGGTTAGAACAACTTAATTTATACATAAAACAGGAAAAAGTCTGATATTATCTTTCATTTCATCGTGATAGAGAACTGACTGAATACTATCAGACTGATGATATTTCAGTGAAAAATCAACAAATCAAGAAACAGTATCTTTAACATCAATATGGAGAAAATATCAAGTTCTTATGTATAGATTTTAGTTTATAATATGTTTTAACTCTCATATTGAATCTTAACTATTTATTACTTCAATTTTAACGAGACGACAGATATAGAATTATGCAGGATTGAAATTTAAAAAATTGATTATAAAAGTTATGGATTTCAATAATTTTTGTCGATTTATAGCTATTAATATGTAGAATATCCACATCCAGAGTTTATTGATCAGACAAGATTAACTTGTCGCTTTCTAATTACTATGATACCAAACAATAACAACATTTTTCAGAGGCACCTATTAAAATGAAACGATCATCAATAGAAAATGAACATCTCTCTTATATTTTCATCATTTTAATACTTATTTACACAGTTTATATTAATCTCTCTTTCTCTCTCTCTTTCTCTCTATCAATTATTATTTGATTATTGAACTTTTATATATATGCACACATACACACTAAATTTAATCGTTTTCAAACAACAACATCAAAAATTATTATTTACATCTACACATATACACAGGATTCAAATTTCCATACATTGTTGACTCTATGTAGAAGAAAAAAAAAAAAGAAGGAGAAAATGGTTACTTTTACTTTACTATTACTACCGCTACTTATACGCATTAATCATAGAAAAATGAAAATGAAACCAAATATGTTTAGAAATTTTAGTTTATAATTATCGATAATCGATTTTATTACAAAATAAGTATATATTTTAATTTAATATTTGAGAAATATTGAATGTATTTTCATGCTTCTAAATGATTATTGAGTAAAACATCTTGTAGGTGTACGATCTTAAATAAACTTTTCATCTATTATGAGATGTTCTATTGGAAATGGTGCGAAATAGTTGATTTATGTCAAATAAAAAACTTTATATTCTTAATCCAAAATCATTTTTTTTGTTCAGATATGTTGATTCTTGATTTCCAGATTATCTAATAGAAGAATAAATTAATCGTAAAGAATGGGGATAATAGGCAATAACTACTTATTTTTAGAAACTACAAGATTCTTTCGATTGAGAGCAAAGAGTTTACCTCCTTTTATTTACACGAAAAGAGTTGTCCAACAAGGGTCTCTCGCTTTTCCAATTAGAAACAATTATCCATAGATATTTTAATGATATTGATTGCCTTCCTTGAGTCACCTTGTAAATTCAGAATCTTTGAAAATCTCCGGACAACTTCTATGCAATCAGTTTTTATAGTCTGTCGAGTTAATCCAATAAATTTGTAACAAGTTATTAATGTTCAATGATTGTTATGATTAGCAAATAAGTTTTCATAGAGTAACATATTGTTTGTAAACCAATCGTTGAACATTAATAACTTGACAGACTATGAAAAATCTGCTCTCAGAATTACTTGATTTCATACAAGTTGATGTGAGATTTTTCAAGACTTCAAATTTAAACAGTGACTTAAAGAAAGCACTCAACATCATAAAAAATTTATAGATAATTGTTTCTAATTGGAAAAACGAGAGACCCTTAGGCGGCTTGTGAAATCTGCAATAATATTTGACAAGCACATTAAATATGATGTAATATGAATGTATGAACTATAATATATATCTCGACAAATATCGTACAGTATTCCTCAAGAATGTGTCTCATTTTGATTTGTTTTTTTCAAAGATGAGAATTTTGTTGACTACTGATAGGTTTCATTAACACAAACCGGAAAAGTATCGTATATAATCCGTAGATGTCGTCAACAATACACGAGCGATTGTGCATTGACAAGAGACTCAATGGAAAGTAAATAAATACATCTGAAAAAGAATTATTTCATCAAGATATAAAGATTCAAAGAGTAATTTTCATGATGAAGTTTCACCTGAAATAAATACATGCTATAAATATTAAAACTGTAATACGTGTTATTGAAGATAATTCTATTACATCCGACAATGATTACAACTAATTTATTAACTAACTCTCTCTCTCTCTCTTTCTCTCGCTGTATTAAAGTTTTTTGACAGTCAATTGCATTTGCATCTCTCTCATGACGTTCCATGTTTTTCTCTTTTTCTTTTTTTTTCTTTTTGTTTTATCGCAAATACAGAAAAAAATAGAAAGAAATGAATATAATTGATGGAAATTTGATGATGATAGAATTTAATTGTAGGAGCAGAATGTGCTATTATTAAATGATGATCATTGAATAAACTAAAACATGTACGTGTCATTTCAACACAAAAAATAACAAAAAAACTTGTCAATCAATCACTAATAATAAAATAATAAATAAAACATTTTGTTAGCTATGACAGAGGAGCAGAACGTATTTGCAAAAACTTTGCTGTACTAGGCAGGTGCATTGAAAACATTTCAATACCATCGATCTGTTTAGATAAAAGTTTTAGTACAAAAAAACATTTAGGATCCTCATTTGTTTGTTTATCACTCTTAGAATCTCAAATATTCAAACTTTGGATGGGTTTAAATGTTGACAATTATAATTTGAATTTAAAAGTTGTATTTAATATCTTCGTATCGCAGAGAAGAATCTCCAAATCCCATTTATTTTTCTCGTCTTCACTATTATCATTTAAAAGTTTAATCTTACAGTTTCCAGAAGTGTGTAACATTTTTCTTCTTTTTTTTTGGCAATCAAATAAAAATTTGCATATTTTTTTTCTCTTGACGCAATTTGACTTCTATGTCACACATCATTTATGTTTATCTCGTTAAGAGGAAATAAATCTTTCTTTGCTTTTTTTCTCGTTTTTTTCCCCATGAAGAAGAATCAAATTTGAATTAACTAGATATAGATTATTTATTAGTTGTTTAAGAACAAAAAAAAAAAAGATTCATTTTTTAATGACACGCATCCGTTGTTCTTCTTTTCGCTAGTAGATTATCATGACAGTTATAAAGAATATTAATTTGACTCTCTCTCTCTCTATGGCTGAATAACAATGAGAGTTTGTCTTTCTTTCGTCTGTGTAGGGCGGTACATACATATAATCGGCGATACAAATTCAACTTGACAGAGAGTAAACATCATGCGCAGCACACTTATTGAATATGAATTACCAATCGTTCCTATGTGAATTTCAAATTTATTTTTTTTTTCTGTTTTATTTTGTCTATATGCAAAACTATATATGTGTATTGAAAGATGAGAATGGGTACTCATCAAATGTTCCCAAATGTCGTATTTAAACATTTTTTGTCTGCATTAATGAACTTTTTAGATATTACATGGTGATAAATGATTCGATAAAAAAATAAGACTTAAACAGATTGTGTTAGATTGTATTCAGACAGTGGAAAAAAGAACTGTCAATAATAAGGGAAACTATTAGGATAAAATACAATCGCGATTGAATGTGTGAACCATTAAAAAATGTATTTTCATTCAGATCAAAGGGATTTTATCTCGAGAGATACACAACTATATTACGTAGTGGAAAGACATGCTATGCAGAAATGATATTCTTTTTCTTTAGTAAACCACTTTTTGAGATATTTATTTATTTTAGTGTATTATTTTTTATTTAGTTTTTCAATATAAGATGAAAAATGAGCGAAGAGAATTGATAAAAATATTTTCAGCGGATTCAGCACTATCGTTTTAATCAGATCGAGGGTACAGAATATAAAATATTAATGCACTAGTACAACACAAACTATAATTCTTTTAGATAGTGTCAAATTTGAAAGAAACAGAAAAAAAGGTCAGAGAGGGTGATGTGACAACGCAAGGTATTATGGAGCAGACAATTGTCCATCTTTTTTAATGGAGTCTTCAATTCTATATTACTAGTATCTATCACTAGTATCATTGTCTAAAAAACAAAAGTGACTCATTCTTTACGAGGCATCTGTTAAATGCCGAAGAACGACTGAAATTGAAGAATCTAACTTCTAGACCAACCTAATTCTATGCACTTTCTATCTATCTTACTAGGATCCTACAGAATCGCAACGTTAAGATTCTTTTATGATTTGTATAGAATCACAATATTTTTTCAATCATCACATTTTTTTGTTAGGATTTTATTCGGATTCTACCAGAATCCTAGCAAATTCTACAACTTTCAGGTATCTCTGATTCCATTAGAATTGCATATAGAATCTTGTTAAGATCCTAGAAAACCCAAGTGAAATCTTAGTAGGATCCTGTTAGATAATTCATAGGTATCTTACTAGGGAAATGAGCAGCGGCGATAATTATTGATAAACTTGTTTTTCATTAGAAAATAATTATTTTAAACAAGATTTCATGTCGTTTTTCAAAGTGATCCGAATATTACATCTGTTTTGAGTGAAAAATTAGGTGCCCAGAACGCATGTATCTCGATCGTGGAGAGGAATAGTTTTTATTTTTTGTTGTTATTCCATTTGTCTATGTTGCGTTTCTTCAGATAGTCAGGTACAATGCTTTACAATTCTCGACTATCTGTGATGCGTATTTCAGCTGACTAATAAAATATAGATTAAACTAATTACTATTTCCCGTGAACATCATCCATCTGATATATCTAAACGAGTATTTCATCAAAATCCGAGTGACTGAAAAAAGCGAAACTACATTGAACGTATGTGTATCAAGCGTTTGTCAGATAAAAGTTAAATTTTGATTTCCGAGATAATTTCATCTCATTGTACAATGTGGATCTGGAGGTCAGAACTTCCATATTTTTCTCTGAAAATCATTATTATGAAAGAGAAGTATTAAATCATTAAAATATCTATCACTAACTGATAATTCAGCGTCATCTTTTGTTTTTGAGTTCCTCATCACTTTAATTCGAAATATGTGGTTGTATTTATCTTGCACACACACACTGCAGTTGACCAAACTGTCAGTTGTTTTGTTTCCAGACGTTTGTTGAAAATACTGATTTAGAATATTACTTTAGTTGCATCACGTGAAGATTTATTCAAGTACTGATACGGTCAAAGTGTCAAGTTTTCAAGAAAGCGTTTCTCGAAGCAGATATTTCGTTTGCAACAACTAGTTATTAACTGTCCATCAAGCTAACCTCGATGTTCCGTGTGGCAAGGTTATTCTATCGAATCTATAAGACGTAAGAATTCATTTTTGCCTAATTGGACAGAAAAGTAAAAAAAATCATAACTTTATCAGATCCCATTCAAACTACTTTAACACATCAGAATACACCTTAGTTTATGTGCAATATTTCCTAAACCTCATTAAAGCCTTTAAAAACCAACAGGAAGCATTTCAATTTTTGAATCGTATTTCTAGAAATTTTTGGATAAAAGAGAGTTTTTTGTACTAGTCGCAATTACAGAATTAGATTGAGCAGATAAAATAGAGTATAGAAGGATGTTTTGAAGTAGTTTCGATCAATTCTGAATTCTGAAGAAATTTCAATTAACTGAATTACGAATTTTTCAGTTTAGCTAACACTTGTTTTTTCACCATAACTTTGTCATATTACTAAATAAATGAATCTGAATCTGATCTTCCATCAAAAGACACGATCTGAGATTTTTTCGATATCTCATGCAAGAAAATAGAATAAGGTCTGATCTCAAAATAGTGAAAACTCGAACTCTGTAGCTCTTTCCGTTCTCCAATTATTCAAACATTTCAGAGAATCTTCGATTTTTAAACAGGAAATAGTAGCTGTAGCGTTAAATACAGTGTAGAAGACGTTTACGATAAATTGTTGAGAATGTTAAAGGCTAGGAACGCATGTAATGTCAAAATGAAAAATGCATCATCGGAAATATGGTTACATGAGTAGTAGTATATTAGAGTGGTCTGCTAGTAGCTAATTAATTAATTACCCCATAATAAACTAAATTTAACAAAACACTTGCACTCTCTAAATTACGCGCCTTCCTTTCAAATTAAGAAGTCTCGTCAAATTTAATTGTAGCAAACGAATCTCATTAATCTGCCAAGGCATTGTCTGATAAATGAAAATTATCAAATAAAAATCTTCGATAACATGGATAATAAAGATGAAACTCCGAGAAAAAAATCTGCTAACATATCAAGCGAAGCTCGACAACAACAGCAGAAACACCAACAAGAACAACATTTTTATGATCCGTATAAATATGCTAATGTACCCACATATGATGAAACACAACGAATGTTTCGTAATGCACGGTGTTGTTATCTGTCAATGGCATTATGTGCTTTCTTCATGTTTTTTCCGTTAGGTATTGTGGCACTCATCTACGGGATACAAGCACATGAAGCGAGTCATCCGGCAACAGAATATTTATATTTACATGACCAAGTCATAGGACTGAAACAACGATCACTGTGCATCTCATTTATTAGTATTTTAATTGGACTATTTTTGTGGATTATTTTTTTACCCATGCTCTATTGGAAACTGAATTTCACTCACAATATTATTGTAAAAAGAACAACCTGATTATATACCTGTTTTACAAACACTATTGTCATATAACGTTGATAATTTACAATATGATTGATAATGAACTCTCAAAATAATGCATATTAAAAGCTATTATAATGTAATCGCTTTGTCATTCTTAATAACCGAGAAAAATCACATTTGTGATGACATAAGGCTTTTTATGCATTTGTTATTCCTGTATATTTTATACTGGGATGGTTATACATTCAACATCTTAAGCTGAGACCACATCTTGGACAAGACCTTGGATCTGATATATTATCTGAAGAGTAATTCATTCAACCTCTGTCTCTCATATACTTGCATTGATGTCGAACACTCGAATTTAGTTTTCTGTACTATTTTAATTACAAATCAGTCATAAAACGCCGACTAAAACATGCACGTGATGCAGAGATCACGAATGGTTTTTAATCAGGGTGCTAAAATTGTGATGGAAATCGTTCGAAAAAAATGTTGTGAAAAACGCTAAGTACTACTCGTCCGTACCTAGAGCGTTTCTATTCTAGTTTTCATTTAAGGTCATATCTGTATTTGATATGTTTATACACATACACACACAAACAAACAAGATCATTCATGTAGATTCATGTAGATGTTGACTTTGGAAGTCACTAGCTTCGCTCAATTACGATTATTCTATACAGCTCTGCTATCGAAAATGAAAGAAAACTTATAATGTCAACAACTGAAGCTATGGAAATGGTGCGATGCCTTCATCCTCCTGCGTCTGCCGGACATCCTCAACTTCATCAAGTTGTTAGCGATTTGCAAACAACATTAACAGGCAATTATCTTGGATACAAAGTAAAACAGGTGACAATTTTAAAAAACTTGAGCAGCAACAGACACTTACTTTTTTGCGAAAAACGAACTTAGTGTATGAAAACTTTTATTTTTCAGTGTCACATATGTGCATATTCTCTGGTACTTTGCCGAGAAAGGGAACAGTTCTGCCTCCGGCAGTCTTCTGATGGAATTTTAAATGTATTTATGTTTAGTTGACACCAGTGAAAAAGAAACGACTGCATCTCGATTCTAGTTTCTCCAAAGCACAAAGTGTGAATACTTGTTGTACGTGAGTTAAACTTGGGTGCCGTGATGGATCTGTTAGTGACAGGAAGTACAACAGAAAGTGAAGGTTACGCACGAGATTTTTGAAAGGACGGTTTCCAAGATGTAGATCTTATGTATGTGGTGGATATGTTAAGTTCGGAAGACCAACTCATTTTTATCGAAAATGCGCCGGATTTCGTTCGAATCAAATCAAATGCTTATTTCCACTTATTCGACTATTTGGAAAGTGAAATTGACTCTGTTCAATGTATCAATAGTTTTGACATGAAAAAAAGCGCATGCAACTCATTTGCATCAAATGTCGACTGATCTTCTTGGCGGCAGACATATTATGCAGCCTACCAGTGAGCCGGCGAGTGAGAAAGTCACCTGTAGAACCAGTATTGGTAGATATTCATAATTATTCAAAAACGTGTTAGACACCATTGATATTCGTCGAACGCAAAATGCTTTACTTCCTCCGACAGAGTTTCAGGAGATACCCAGCATAGTAGACACACTTTTCCAACTAGGCCCGTTTTTTCTACACTCTAAAAAAAATGCGACTTATAGTAAGACACACAAGTCGGATCAGAAAAAGATGTTTTAATGTGCCTTACTGGAAGACACTATATGTGTCTTATGAGGGTAGACACTTCAATGTGTCTTCCAGTAAGGCACATTAAAGTGTCTTTTTCTTATCTGACGTTTGTGTCTTACTATAAGTCGCATCAAAGTGTCTTACAATAAGACACAAAATAAAAAGGAAATAGTTGTCCAGGTGGAATTTTAGCGCACTATTGTATGTTTGGAAGACGAGCATATTAACCATTACACTGCCGGGCCTACATCACAGAGTTATTCTTATTCGTTCTGGTTCTTATTTTAAACTTGTAGAGTTAAAAAACGCAAATTTTAGTTTTGAAGGAACTTTTCGCTAAAATATTTTTTATACAGGCTGTTAAAACTGAACTTCGGCCTTGGTGCTCTCTCCTGAAATTCAGTTTACCATGCATCGACCAAAATGAGACAGCTCGTTCTAAACAGAAGAACGTTTTAGTGTAGTAGCTTTATTGTAGAAGAATGCTCCTATCGACGATATTTGAATGACTTCCTGGTGGTCGCCGACTTCATATTTTGAAATGTATGGCTTGTAACGATGACCCCACAGAGCACTTTTTTTTCCGTTGCAGGTACTGCCTTATGCTGGACTTCAGACTGTAATACGAAAAGACAATTTACTTTTCTTTGTAAAATTTTTGTTTTGAAGCGCCTTACTGCTGAAAGTGTCTACAGGGTGTCTCAAAAGAGTCTTCAATTACTTGTTGTTGTAGAAACATTAAGTCACATTTTCTTGCAAGACACGTTTAAGACACTTACAAGATGCATTTTGAAGTAGACACATCATATAAAACGCATTAGGTTTTAGAGTGTACGAGGACTTAATATAGAGCAAACGACGACAATATTTTCTGACGTATTCGATGAGCAAGTAAAGGATGTTGTTATGAATTTAATCGTTCCAGCGTTTGATATTGCCATGAGCGACAATTATCGTCACACAAGTGCCATCATTCGATCTAGACTGCATAGTAGCATTTAAATTAAATTTTTGGCCACATGAAATGCAGCCGTTTCAGAACGAATCGATCTGATCTGTACGAGAAAATAGAGACTATCTATATGCCCATCATACCAAAATGGTCAAAAAAAATGCACGAAAAATATAAAGAATTTGAATTTCGATATTCATTCTCTGCTGTCGAAATTATATTAGCCGAAGAACGTACGCGGATTCAACACAAATTAAATTCGATTGCACGGTCAATCTATTACAAGTACTTGCATAACCCAGCTAACAAAGAGCTTACATCTTATTTGGTAAAAACAACCGTTTTATGGTTGTGCGAAGTGGTCGATTTATCGATAAATAACAACGATAACGCTCCTGACGAAACAGTAGAACTGAATCTGGCCATAGAATGGATCAACTATGTGTCGGAAATACTCCGTCAGCGAATTTGCAAACACTACTTTATCGACAAAACAAATGTTCTAGAATTCTGTTCAAATCAAACATTAAAAAATGCTTACGACATACTCCAACATCAAATCAATTTAACTGAGAAACAAACATCGCGCCAAAATTTGACAAAGAGAACCTTTATGGCATAAAAAATTCATCAATAATCAGTAAATCAAATCTAACTAATCTTACAAAAATAGAAAAAGATTTTCTTGATCTTACACGCGATTACTTCTCCGACGTCCATTAGAGACGTGCAGGGCGCCCTTACCCTATCCTGCAGGATAGAGTAGAGCTAGGATTTCAAAGTCACAGGGTAGGGTAGGGTAGGGTAGGGTAGGGCCTCGAAGTCACAGAGTAGAGTAGGACCAGAGCTTCGTCTAAAATAGATATATCGTCGGTACAACATTGAGGTCGCTCGCTAGCGACAATTATTTTAAACACTTTATTTTATCGGATGCAAGACACCCATTTTTGGTGCAATTGGCAGTATAAAAAGGACAAAGAAATAATTGTAAATGAAAAATTGTCTAATTTTCAAAGGGTATAGTAGGCCCAGGGCTTCATTGCTACAGGGTACGGTTGGGCCGGGACTCAAAAACTTTTCACAGGGTAGGGCAAGGGCTCCGTAAACAGTTACCCTGCACATCTCTAGCATCCATTTCTTTAATCAGTCTACTATAGATCACATAGTATTTCCACTTCAACTACTTGACGGTGAAACGGAGAATTTGTTAGCGATGAAACGCCTGTTCCTTGGCTAACACCGTTTCACAGTTCCATGTATTACTAATAATCAAATATTAACTATACATCACTTCTCTACAGCGCTTCGTACTATGTTAATACTAATCACTGGTCTGCCTGCTGATATCAGCACCACGCATTTCTCTAAACCGTACCTACAAAGCGACACAGTGCAATCACTATTTCAAGCAATCGCATCGAAACTGAAACCCGCACTTGCAAGTAGATCCACCAGTCGAACATTATTGCAATTTCCAAATCATTCCTCACACACCACAAACAGCAAAAATCGAACAGTGTTACAGACTATTGACAATGATTTCTTGAATTAAGTTTTTGACAGTATCATACAAACTCTATCTCAATCAACAAGTCACCAGCCCACGTATTTCTCAAGATCGCCGCCTATGCCCAATTCCCAAACAATCGCCTCTACATCTAACAAGACGTCAGCATGCCAGAATAACAGCTCTTCAACCTCCCATGACGTCAGACAAACCACCTGGCACTCTACAAATCTCCCGAGATACCACCTTCTCGAAATACCAGCTTCCGGATACGTCAAGGTCGAATGCTGCCAAGCTACCAGCCTCTCAATCTCCCATAACATCAGATAAGCCAGTTGGCAGTCTTTCCATCTCCAGGGATATTACCTTGCCGAAATACCAACTTCCGGATACCTCATACAATCCAGTCACATATCTCTGAAGACCGCCGTCCAAGCTGAATTCCCAAACAACCACCTCTACATCTAACAAGAAGCCAGCATCCGAAAATAGGAGCTGTTAACGTTTTCCGGATCGAGTCTGCAACTCCGGGATCCTTCCAGAAATGCATTTCATAACGTCAGTTTCATTTCCGTTCTCACGCGTTTTTATCCCGTGTTTAACGGTTGAAAAACGCAAATAATCGTTTACCATCTTGTTTTGCGATCAGCCGAGTACATAAGCACTATCGAAGAAATATCATTATCTTTTCGTTCTTTGTCAGGTTCAGATCATCAGTTTTGTATTTCCTTTATTATACATTTTCACTATTTTTAGATGAAGTTCCACTGGATAGGTAAGTCTCACCTTTGGCTTATCGAAAATTCTGGAACGATTCAGGAGTTGCAGACTAGATCCCGAAACGCAGCTGTATTCCGCTTTCAACGATCAAAAAACACATTAAATGTTTCATCTGCAACGCGTTCTGGAACGTCTGAAAACGGCCGTTTTTACCGTAAAAGTAACGCGTTTCTAAGGTGTTCAAAAGGATGTATTAACGCGTTTTTCTTCGTTTCAAATTTAAGGCCTTTTTTGATTGTTAGAAACGGGAATAAAACGCGTTTTACGGCCAACTTTTTTGTGCATGTTCGACCTTTGTTGTCTACACAAATTCGAGACAAAAGGCTCGCTTTTGAAAATATTTCTCAGTTAAAGAAAATTTTTTCAGTTTCTTGTTATGTCTGCCATTCTAATGGATATTCTCATTTAGTTTCATTGATATCATTAATTTTGAATATGAGAGAATGAACAGTGAATCGATACGAGTTAGAATTGAAAATCGATCATATCTGTTTCTTACCAGAACAAGATGATAAGAACTCGCTCGATCTTGTGTCGTACGCGAAACTCGTAAAGACCGCCAATAGAACCCCAACTAAAAAATGTTTTTTCACAACAATTTCGATTTTGATGAATCGTTTTATGTTTGAACAACTTGTTCTAGCTCGTGGTGGTAAAGGCTGGATAACGACATCTGATTCGTTCGTTTATAGCGGAATAGAAACGCTCACATGAAAGGCAATAGGATAGGTATAAATAAAGACGATAATTATGTACAAAACATGGTACGCATGGTAAACTGCAGCGATGCCATGAAAAAATACGTACATGTTTAGTATGACATCCTCTCAAAAAAGCATTGTCATACTTTTGCAGCAGTATTGAAGAACAAAATTGCTGTGTTTTTCATCAAGATTTATTACCAGAACTTTTTACCGTGTAGTTCTAAGTATGTCACTGTTGTTATTAAGAAGTTCCTGTATTGTTAAAAGAATTCTTAGAGCCTGACATTCTCATTTTCTCTCAAAAAATGAAGTCTCTTTTCCATTCTCTATACTATTGATCGTCCTCATTATTCTTCCTTACATTGCCATCATTCCAAATATATTCGTATTCCACCTCTTGTTAATGGTTTTCGGCACAAAACGTTTCTTCTTCCTTCTTTTATTCAACAGTTACTGACTGGAATAAACTTTCGGAATCAGTTATCCGTTCATCTTCTTTATTGTCATTCAAAATAACTCTATCTCTGCTTCCTTTAGAGTAGAACTTAGCCATGTCTACAGTTTTAAAGCAAGTCCAATGCTGTTACTCTGTTGTTATTTTGTTTATTTGTATTTATTCTCTTTTTATCTCTCGTCACACACTAATTGTCTGTGTTTTTTAATTTCTCTATTTATAGTTTCTTTTTGTTGTTGTTTGGCTTGAGTCATTGTTATTATAGATCAATGATCTTTGGTGACTCACTTTTCGTGATTAAGTTAGGCTTAGTCTCTAAAATGGCAGCATCCAGTATCGTGGCTAAGAAAAGCAGGTGTGTGTACACCACACCTAACGGCGTGGAGCCGCAGAATCTTTCCACTTAGTGTAGTTTCCATTGTTATTTCTTTTTCGTTCTTCTTACCTTTTCAAAGTGTTTTTTTCCAGATTCAGCATTAAAAACTGAGTATGAGAATCATGCTTGATCCAGGTTAAAGTCAAAGGTCTATCCAGTATAGATGCTTTGGGCTCCTCGTGTAAAAAGTTCCTAAACAGTTCTGCAACCTATCTAGTTGAAGAGATGAAACTGATTTTTGTACTTCATTAGAATCGCCATTGAAAGCGCTTTGAAAGTATAAATAGCTTCTTTCCCATTTTGTTTCATCACTGAGAAAATTCAGAGCGAAAGAATCGCAATTCTGCCCGTAATTCTCAGTTTTCTCCACGAGAACTCATTTACCATCAGAATTCCGATTTTTTCGCTCCTGATGTAGAAAAAATGAATTTTTTCAGTGACGAAACAAAATGGAAAAGACTTTGACTACACCCTGGATCAAGCATGATTTTCATACTTAGATTTCAATGCTGAATCGGGAAAAAAAACACTTTCAGAAGGCAAGAAGGACGAAAAATAAGAAATTTGAATTGTTTGAAACTGAAGGATTTTTCGAAATTTTAGACCTTTCGAATTGTTTTGAATTTTTCGACCTGAAAAATATTTTTTCAACATTAAAACCCATATTTTCTTCTCCAGATCGAGAAGCTCTGTCCAGCCATGTATAAAAAGTGCAAAAATAAAAACCTGCTGAATTTTCGAATTTCCGGCACATTCACAACTTGTAAATCTGGAATTGTTTCAGAAATCTTTGTATTACGCGAGGACTACAACAACAACTCCTAGAACGCATAGTCGGTAGCTCTAGCAAACAGCTTTTGATAAACACTGATATCTGAATAAAACGATTCTACTCGATTTTTCGTTAAAAATTTTCGGTTTTTTCGTAAATGAAATAAATAAAATTGAGACTTTTTTCTATCTGTTGTTTATCAGGTAAGTTGCTCAATCAATATCTGAATTTTTTGTTCATACTTGTACAGAGTAGGTAGGAGCGACTTACTTAGAAAGATTTTCAAAAGTTTTTCACCAGAACTTTCTTCTTTCAAATGTTATGTAATATTTCCTAGGAATGGAATTCCCTAAAAATAGGTTGAAACGATAAAAAAGTGAAATTTCTTTGGGTGGTAGGAGTATCTATAGACAAAAGATCACTGAAGTCGGCGTTGGACATCTGGAGAGGTCCTCTCGTCAGTATTATTGTGAAATTTTGTGACTCGAGAAATCGCAGGACATAACACAGATCATCAGAAGAAGAAACATATGGCATACTCCCTCCACTCAATCAGATACTAAATTCGTTCGTTAAGTAAAGATGTAGATTTGTGTGCTTTTTTCTGGTTTTAGCGGTTTTAGTTTTTTGACTGTCGGTTAGCCGAAAGCGGTACAGATAAAGTCAGATGTTTCTCTGACAATAGTAAACAGATATGATGTGTCCACTCTTTATGTCATTTTAAAACCTTGAATAAAGTTGTTTGTTTCGGTTCAAATCGAACATCAGTTAACCGACATCGGTGCATACCTAAGAGAGAGAGTGTGTGTGTCTGCATATGAGAAACTCAAGTAATTGGGCGAAAAGAACTCTACACAAGACTAGCCTTCTGATCATAGCTGCAGTTTGATAATTAGTAAAGAGATGAATGATCTTTGAAAGTTATCGCTTGTGTGGAAAGTATTTAGCTCTCTAAAATTGACAAGTCTTCTGTTTCAGCATCCTACATTTTCTTCCTCACAGTGACTTTCTCTTTGAAAGCAGCCTCTTGTAACTGGAAGAAATGTATTTATGAAATAACAAATATTCATCAGTTTTGTCTTCGTTTTCCTCTTCTTTTATACGCCGTTTTACATTAAACATTCCATTTCAGTTGATTTTACTGTCAAGCAAGCATTCATACTGTTCTGTAGTAAATATCGTATAACGTGATCAACTCATACTGTACTGTCATATACTTTGTTTTTTCGTCCATATACATGAATGCGTTTATTTTCAGATATAAACTTAATCTAGTCATTTATTTATTTATATATATTTTTTTATTAATTTATTATTTTCATAGCAAACAACAAAAATATGGTAAGTTTACAGTTCTTCTATTATGTGCCGCAGCGTATTTATTAACATAAAACGAACGAGAGTTTTTGAGTGGATAATCAGAAATCAGATTTTTTACGATTTTTTTTTTGTTGAAATTTTTTGAAAGCTCTTAATTTTGGGTCAAATTTCCTAATATTTAAAAAATATATTAGTTCTAAGCTGTTTTCATTAATGTTTGTCACTTTGTCTTTTTACACGAAAAATTTATTTTCAATTTCAACGTCTATTATAATCAATCGATAGTTAAAGACTAATCAGTGATCACTCATCGTTTCATTGCCACTTTTAGTCTATAGTCCTGTATCTTTGGGTTACAATACTTTGTGATTATCTTTTGTGCTAATAAATATTATGATATCACTAAAATTTCGATTAGAGCCATTTTTCGAAATTTGTATTTGAAAAATATTTAATCAGCCTCTCCGCTAAATATTCAGCGTTACAGAAAATGGCTACTCGGTTATGGTGAAAGAAAACGATGAAACAAAGGATTTTTTCCAGATATTTAGCCATTGACTGCTCGTTACTGTAACAAATGGATGATAAAGGATTCTTAACTTCTCATTTTAAGTTTATTTATTACAATATAAAGGAAATAAACTTCTGATATAGGAATTCTTTGAACATTTTTAATAGCAGCTCTCAGAATGCATTTGAAATTTTTGATTAATTGTAAGCGAATAACCTCTAATATCGTTACAAAGCGAAAAAATTGGACTGGTATCAGTGATTAAATCTTTCTTCGAGATTTCCAAGAGTAGTCTATTCAACTGCACATATTCTTCGATTCATCCTGTTAAAAGTGCATGTGACAACAGCAACCACATATATAACGGGTACCCCAGAATAAATGTCCGCTTTGTACAAACCTATTTTCGTATGTTATGTTTAATATAAGAATTTCATTTTGATGTTAAAAGATAGAGAATTTTGTCTAAATTTTATTCATATATTGGTTTAAAAATAAGCATGCGCCATGGATAAAAAAAATGGCGCGCCATTCTTTGGAGTAGTTAAAACACTGAAAGCCACGAAAATCTCAACTGTGTATCTGCAAAATTAGAAAAAATTAAAATGCAATTGTTACCTGATTAAGCCTTCTGCAAAAATTTGGTTTTAGAGTTAAAGGGTGCAGATTAATTCGGAGTATTTAATTGTATGTTGGTTCTTATATACGTGTTGCTGCTTTGTAAAATGCACAACATCAAAAAGATATCTTTCTTCGATGAGAGTAGTAATTTATTTTGGAGAAGTCCTCAAAGCCTTGACTCACAAAAATTATTGTTCTTATGCCAAAAGATACAGAATTTCAAGCTGTACACAATACATTTCTTTCTATAGATTGCATCGTTTTGATAATAGATGACGGCATTGAGATATCTTCGTTTATAGGAAATAGTACCACACACTAGTAATGAGACAATTGTTGAAGCCTATTTTTATAGCACTATGACTTTGTCCCGAAATTTGGTTTTGTACCTCAACATTTAGAATTTATTGCACGTTTTAATACTGTGTTTCAATTGCATGTACAAAACTTTTTCAAAAATAAAAATCATTTCTATTTCAATAAAGTGCATAGCTGAAATTTTCCAGGCTTCCAATATTTTTTACTATTGCAAACGAACGTTGAATGCTTAACGGGTGCGTCCGAGGAAAGCAGCCCTTTAGTATTTTTCATTTTTCCCGTGTTCGTTTAAGACCTTAAGGTTAATGTTTTTTCTAAAAGATGCGCCGCGAAACACTCTACAAAGTCATACCTAAACTTTAATTTCAGAGCTTCAATCAAGAAAACTAAGCAAATTACACGAAAGGCGAAAAAAAATGAAAACTTTCTAAATTTGGTATTTTTTTTCCATTTGAACATTTTCTTCTGCTATTATTTCCGTAAAAAAGTGTAGCAAAAGTAAGAACTCAGTTCTTTTTGTATTTTTGAATGTACTCTTTCTCGTGGTCTGTAAAAAAATGTTTTTAGAGCAGACGGTGTGCTCGAGAACGAAGTTTGAAAATACGTCAGAAAATTGATAACCTGTCGTTTCCAGCAATGTGCTCAAGCAACAAACGGAAAAACATGATCCAAGTTTTGATTTTGCAGTTAGATAGAGAAGAGCGATCATCTCTGGTAAAAAGAAAACAAAGTCGATCAAAAAATCTTTTGTTTTGGTGGAATCTAAAAGATTAATGAAAAATGCACGAGAACCGGTAGAAAAATTCTTATTTCGCCATGGATTTTCACCTGAAAAAATTCGAAGCGTAGTTAAACGATAGAGCGAAGTCAGGACTACAAAATAGTTAATTCAATTTTTCTCACTTCCAAAACGTTAACACAAGAAATCGTTTTTGATTTTAGAAAGTTTTCATTTTTTGCGTCTTTCGTCTAATTTGCGTAGTTTTCTTGATTGAAGCTCTGAAATTAAAGTTTAGGTATGATTTTGTAGAGTAATTCGTGGCGCATCTTTTAGAAAAAACATTAACCTTAAGGTCTTAAAGGAACACAAGAAAAATGAAAAATACTAAAGCGCTCATTCCCTCCTACGGACACGTTAGCTTTAAAACACCATATGAATCAAATTTAGACAAAATTCTCTACCTTTTAACACCAAAATCAAATCCTTACAGTAAACATAACTTACAAAATCAGATTTGCAAAAAGCGGACATTTATTCTGAGGCACCTGTTATATGCTATTAATTTCATATCTACTTACTTCAAGTATACGTGCGTAGAGACACTGCTTCTTGATGTACCATTCTGTTTTTATTGTAGAAATATATTTTTGAGAGAGATAGGAGAAAGCATGTTAAGCGACAACTTATATATTTGTAAATTTGAATTTAATTTTGTTTTGAAATGGGTAAAATTCTGTATAAGAATATTAATGAGTTAACAGTAGCTTGACTTTTTTTGACACATAATTTTGTCGACATTTCGATACTTCTCGTATCATTTTCAAGACAAAAACACTTTAAACTTAAAACATGTGTAAATGACAAGCTTGAAGAGAGAAAAATAAAGAAACAATAAACGGTACTAGTGATTTGTCTTTCTTTCCAGTTAAAAGTTAGACAAACGTCACTATTATATGGCTAGAACAGTTGAATATGCGCGTATTCAACTGTAAGTTTAGATTTTTCAATAACGAAAGTCTATACAACAAATTCTTGTACTTCATCGAAGAGGAAATGTTTTTGAAATAATATCGTTCTAACTCCAAACATAGGCGGCGGAACGAAGCCAATCTAGGGTAGACAGAAAACATTTTTCCAAATGGTACCGGGAGCGTGAAAAAGGAGAAGGGGAGAATGATACAGCGTTTTTACACAACAAAAATGTTGGAAGAGATCAAAACCAATATCACACCTGAAGCACTTTTCGACGTAAAAATACTGCTTATAGAGCATTTGTGCTTATAGAGAAGATTTTCATAATCTACATCGCAAATGACAGAAACTTGATAATGTCAATACACAAGAATTCCTGCCAAACACAAGCATCATTGAATGATGACAAAGTCGATTCAGAAATAGTTTGTAAAATACCACCAGATAAAAAAAGAAGAAACCCACGGAATACTGTTTGAAATATTTGTCTCCTTACGTCAAAACCGCAAACCGGTGCCGTAGAAGGTGACGAAATTTTTTTGAATGGATAACTACAATCGACGTTATTCAGATTTACTATACTTTTTTGCTGCATATACTCTGATGAATTACCGTAAAACGTGACGGTGGATTGAGAAATGAACTTTCCGAGTCTCAAAACCGCTAGAAACTTCGAGTTATTTTTCTGCGTCTTACGCATAAGAATAATGTCATTGTCATGTGTCTGCCACTGTAGGCGTCGAAGCTTTTTGGTTTACTATTGCAAAAAAAATCATTTCTGTGGGTCTATTGAAATGTTGTTTGGGACTTCTTCTTAAAATCTAGACCAGGTTCAAAACTACCCAAGTCTCACTAGACTCAATCTAGGGTACGCTCCTTACCCCGCCGCCTATGACTTCAAACGAATAAATTAATTATAAAGGAAAAAATGAAAATTTCGCTTTTAGAAGCCAAAATTCTTAAAGGATTTTACTCTTGCTGTATGCAATGAACTGAAAATTTTCACACTATGTAAATTTAAGCAAAAAGATATGTGTCTAAATGAGATGAGTACGAGTTTCATCCTATTCAAAAATGTTCTCTGCAAAGTAGTTCATGACAAATTGAAGGTTTGAATGTCAATTTTGAATCGCCTGAAAAATAGTACATGAAATAAACGTAATGAGAAAATGCAGAAATAGAAAAAGAACAAAAGAAACTTTTTACTTAAATCTCGACAATTTATCCTCACTCTCACATTTTTGTACGCATACTGAATTTTTTACTTTTTGTTCATTTTCTATTTATTTCCTCAATTTTTTCTCAAACTCAGATATCCAAGTCAATTAAAACAAGAGACTAATGCACAGTGGGCATCCAAGCGGACATTAGGCCGAAAATTCAAATAATTCGTATATCAAATATAAATAGTGTAAAATGTAGCCCTTGAAATTCTCTATCGAATGGTGTATAAATGTCTATTGTGAA